>JARHVA010000735.1:2500-12500 GCA_037957365.1 Torreya grandis | reverse complement strand
AACAAAAAGTGTTTTTTATAAATAAAAAGTGTTTAATTTTCAACATTATAATTATTTAAAGTGTGTTTATTTTAAAATAATTAGATATATTTTAATTTGAGTTTATTATATTAATACCATAGAGTTATTTGATCCATAAAAAAACCTCAAATCACAACTATTAGAAAAAAATTACACACCTTATTGCATACAACCATTGGACGCTAGACCTAGTTGTAATGACATCAGCCAAATGAGTTGATTAAATGAATGGGTCAATGACACAAGTGAATATGTATCCTTCATGTTTGATTATTGTTAATGAGCATATTACATATTTTATTCTCTCCTTAAGAAATCAATTGAAACTACATGAACATTCACATATACTTATTTTGGTCCAATATATGCCTAATCCTTTTTAAAATAGTCCTTAAGAGTATACATATAGTTATTTTGTGTGTTCCTAAGTTTGGATCACTCTTCATTATTTATTTATTTCTCGCTATTAAAATTACTCTAGAATAATTTATATATACATGTTTCTATGATTTAAACTAGAGATATATTGAAACACAAGTTTAAACAATAAAATATAATGAAGATGAAAAAAAAACATACAAGTGGAAACTAAGAATAAGTGGAAAAGGTCCCAAAAAATTAAAGGGACACAATTTATAATTTTTTAATTTTGTACAAAAAAAATCTATGAACTATTCAATGTGTCCCAATGGAAAAAACAACAAAAAATAAATGGAAGAAGAAGAGATACAGAAATCCCAAATATAATAACACAAAAAATATAGACAAATAAAAATTAATGAGAGAGAATAAGGCCACATGGAGACCAAATCTCTATATATAATAATTTTATATTCTATGGTTTGATAAATGCATGTTATTTGTGTAACATTATAAATTAGGAAAAAATTCAAATTTTACTTTAGAATGGGAGAAAATTGATGGGGATGGGGGATGGGTTCAAGGTGAATAGAACTAGGGAATAATTTAAGGATTTTGATAGGCTATAGACAAAAATAATCTTGGAAGGAGGCTACAACATAGCTAACAAAGAGGGTCCCAAATCAAGTAAGGTTTCTTAGTGCTTTAAACTCAAAAGGGCATAGGAGAAGGAAATATATCAAATAGAATAGATTGAGACTATTAAGGACATATGAATTTTCACATTAAATTCTTCACATCAATCATTAACAAGCCTCTTATAGAATGGAATAGGTAGTGGTGGGAAAATTTATGGGTGTTAGAACAAATATTGATACTTTTAAAGTATGGGCCATGGAAAAATGGAAACCCAAAATAAATATATAAATCCTATAAATTATGAATGGGTTTTTTTATTATAATAATTAAAAATCCATAGGATTATGTTGATATTTTAGTAGGAGGTCCCTAGTTCTTAGGAAAATCATGACTATTTTTTTAAAATGGTACCTAGGTTTTGACCTAGAAACAAAAAACATCAACTTAATACCCATTTGGGTGCATATCCTTAGTATCCAAATTTAATTTTAGGAGGAATATATCATCATCAAAATTAATAATATGTTTGGATATTTGATTTCCTTTGATTGAGCAACAAAATCTAGATCTAGACTTGTGCATGCTCATTTCTTTGTAAACACCTTTGTAAATCAAGAAATTCCTTCATCTATGTTTTTCCATACCAATTTTATGGTATATAATCAGAAAATAGAGTTTTAAAATTCAGTCCTTTGCAAATAATGTCATAAGCTAGGACATCCATCAAAGGTTTTTCTCGCAATTCCTCAACATAAATCAACTTGGCCCAAATCTTCTTAGCATAAAAATGAGTATTATTCATAGAAACAAAAAAGTCCCATAAATTTATAAGTTACAATAGAATAGGAGAATAATAAAGGTAAAATAACATTATTAGAAGAATAAATTTACTTAGAAAAGGTGGTTCAGGGATAAGGTAAGCAAGCAAAAGTATAAAATGAAAAGCAAAAAATGTATTCAACATAAAACATCCAAACTAGATGCATAACTCAAATATGAATTAGTTGTTAATAGGTAAGGATATGGATTTAATAATTTAAAAAATCAAAAATAAGGATGAGGCAATGCCAAATAGATATTTTCAAAAACATCCAAATCAATTTGAAATTGTAGTGCAACTACAAGAGAATCAGGAAATTATTCATAATGACAATGAATCTAATAAGAAGATTTTAGGGGAAATTCAAAGAGTAGAAGTATTAAATTGACCAATAGTTTATTCCCCAAAATATTAAAAATAAGGGGAGGTAGATTCATAAGTGATTCTTTCAACTCCCAAACATAGCATCAAAATGAAGTTATCTTCTTCTATCACTATTAAAAGAGGGAATAAAGGGCCTACTTTACGTACGCCTCCAAATGTTGGAAGATATACCAAATGAGAATTTTTTAAGAAGATCATAGCGGTGGAAATTATATATGGACTTTAATCCAATATGTCATTCAAATGAGGCAATCCTTCTCATTTTAGTTAATTATGCTACTATATTCTTGGAATATTAGAAGAATGCATAGTTCCTCAAAATAAAAAGTGTTTAGAGATTTTATAAGAAGACACAAACCTTCTATTTTGGCAATTAAAAAATCCAAAATAGATGAATCTTTCTTTAAATACCATAAAAATTCTTATTAGAAGGAGGTTGGAGCTATTTGTTCTAGTTTTTCATGTGTGTCAGGGGGTCTCATTACTTTCTTAGACAACAATAATTTGTTTGGGGAGCCTATTTTAAAATATGCCAATCACTTAGTGGTTATTTTCACATACCCAATAGATTTTAGGCAATGGATTTTTTTATAAAATTTATTCCCCTAATTCAATTGGTACTCATAGAAAAGTATGAGACTATTTAAAACATTTTAGAAACACTTACAAGGATTTCTCTTTGCTTATGGCTGGAAATTTCAACTCTCCCTTACATAAAAGGAATAAAAAAGGATGAAATAAAATGGTTTTAGATAGTATGGATAATTTTTATTCCCTCATTATATATATTGGTTTACTTGATGTGGAATTAAAAGGTTATAAATACACTTGGAGTAACAGGAGGTTGGGAGAAAATCTAATTCAATATAGATTGGACATATTTTTCGTTTCTATGGATTAGTTGATTCAAAAGGATTTTATGTTAATGGATTAACCTTGGGTAGGCTTAGATCATAACCCATTAGATTTGAATATTATGAAAAATTATGGTACAAAGAATAAATACCCATTTATAATGGAGCATATGTGGTTTATCCCTCCAAAAATTCATGATAGAGTGTTAGAATGGTGGTCCTCAAGTGTGAATGGCACAACCATGTACCTATTGGCTGAAAAAATGAAGATTTCCATGTTATAAATTAGACAATGTAATAAATATGTATTTTGAAATGTTCTTATTCAAAAACAAATTTTAAAATCTGAAATTTCTATGATAGAGTTTAAAATAGAAAGTAATGGGTATGATATAGACATTCATAATAAGGAAAAATAGTTACTTTGTGAATATCAAACTATATATACAAGAGAATAAATTATGTGGAGATAAAAAACAATAAATATTTGGCTCAAGGAGGGTGATAGGAATATCCAATTTTTTATATGTCCACCTTGAAACATAGAGCTCATAATTCAATCAAGGAAATCACATATAGAGAAGGACAAATCATATTTGATAGAGATCTCATTAACCATGAGAGTGTAAGTTTCTTCAAAAAAAATGTTTAAGAATGAATTTAAAATAAACATCAGATTTAAACAATAATTTTTATATGTTCTTCCATAATGTGTAACTTAGGAAGATAATTTAACTCCTATTGCATCCACATCTAATAAAAATCTTAAATTTGTCATTTCCAAAATGAACCTAAATAAAGCTCCAAGTCTAGATGGATTGCTAATAGCCTTTTTTATAAGTTTTTGTATATCATTGGAGATGATGTGGTAGATGTGTTTAACAAATTAATTGATTCTACTCAAATGTTAAAATAATTTAATCACATGTTCTTTTTTTAATTCCTAAGAAGGAAGGAGCTGTGAATTTTTCTAATTTCCACCTAATTAACTTATGTAACTCCATTTATAAGATCATTACTAAGTTTTTCTCTCTTAGGTTACAACCAATTATGGAAGCTATTATTGAGTCTCAGCAAGGAGGTTTTATCTCTAGTAGACAAATCCAAGATGAGATTATTGTTGTCCATGAATTGGTACAATCTATGGATAAAATCCATGAGTCAGAATGGTGATAAAATTAGACATGGATAAGTATTATGATAGATTATATTGGATCTTTTTAGATAGATTCATGATCCAATTTGATTTCCAAGACATGTTTATGAAAATTATAAGGTCTTGTATCTCTACTTTCATATTTTTGATTATTATTAATAGAGTGGCTCAAGGTTTTTTCAAAACTGGAAAAGGGATGAGATAAGGGGATCCATTATCCTCTTTCCTATTCATCACTATGACTTAGTATTTGAGTATATTTATTTTAAATGTCATGATAATTAGAGAGATAAAAGGTTTTAAACAGGCTAGGAGTGTGGATCTAGTATATCATCAACATTTTGTTGATGATACCATTCTTATGGTAGAGGAATCCATTCAAGAAGCAAAATTCTTAAAATAAATTCTGATTATGTATGAATACAATTCAAATCAAAAGGTAGATTTTGATAATAGTCAAAATTTCTTTTTCAATATGCCTTTGGGTAGACAAACAAGAATTTCTCAAATCTTGGGCTACCAAATCAAGCAAAATTTTTCATCTTATTTGTGAATGCCCCTCTTTAGTATCAATATTCCAATTATACCTTGGAATCCTTTAATGGAAAGATTTCAAAGAAAGTTGGATGGATAGAAAAGGAGGCTTTTATATTAGGAGAGAAGACTATTACTTATCAAAATTGTTTTTCAGAGTCTTCTAGTATATCTTCTTTCTCTTTTTAGCTTTCCTAAGAGCATAAAAGACAAGCTTAATAAAATCCAAATGAAATTTTTATGGACAGGTATGGGAGAGAGAAATATAATTGATTTGGTGGCTTGGGAAAAAGTTTACATAACAAATAAACATGGAGATTTAGGCATTCAAATTAAATTGGATGAACAAAGGTCTCTTCTAAAAATATTTATAGATATTTATCAAAATAAATAGTACTTGGGATACTATTTTAAGATTTAAATACTTAGATGGTATAAATCCTATGTGTATATTTGAAGATAAACAATTTGTCTGGGGTATCACTTCTAGAGTATTCTTAATTTTTTTAAAAATGTTATCTCCTCAAGTTCAAAATGGCAACTAGGAAACGGTATGCATGTCAATTTATTAAAAGATGATTGGATTTTAGGCCATCCCATTAAAACCATGGTAACACATATAAAATTGGATTCAAAATAAATATGGTAGTAATGTCCAAGATTATTGGTAGATTATAATAGGTACTGGAAGCTAGAAAAGGTTGAGTATTGATAATATAGACCAGGAAGATAATGCTATTTGTTTAACTTGAATAATATTTTGAGAACCCATCACCTTATATAAATCATTAATGAATATCAATTGGTTTTTAAATAATTTATTGATGGAAGATATAAAGTTAAATCTAGGTATAATTTGGTTGCTAATTTTCCAATAAATGATGTGAATTGGGATAGTTTTGGGACAAGTACCTGATCCCTAAAGTTAGCTTTTTTATGTGTGTGAGTATTCAAAATAATGTCTTATCTATGGATAATTTAAGGAAAATAAGTCTCATGTCGATCAATAAGTTCCCCTTGTGTGAAAAATGATAATGAAATAATTTTTCATTTGCTAGTGGACTATCATTTTTGTAATGACGTTTGGAGCTTCATCCTTACCAAATTCAATGTCCTCCACGTACTCGTTGGCTTTATGTTTGACCTCTAATAGTCTTAGGAGTGTACCTTTCAAAATGATCTTCTAAAGAAAATTTTTAATCTCAAATTTCCTCATGTCATTTGGGGAACTTGGGGCAAAAGAAACAATAAAAATTTTAGGAATAAAAAGTGCACAAGTTTGACATTAGCTAATAATATTTTTCAGGCTATTATGGAAAATTTTAATGTTATGTCTAATGAAAAAAGTAAAAACTTAAAAATGTATGAAAAAAATTGGATTTATATTATATTTTTTTTTTTTTTATGTATTGGTAAGATTTATTCTAGAGATGAAATAAGAAAGAGGACTTAATGGAAACCTTTACCTAGTTAAATCTCAACTTTGACTTGGCATCCAAAGGGAATCCAAGACCCTCAAGAAGAGGAGGTATTTTAAAAGATCACCAAGGGAGGAGTGTGGATACTTATGTTGGTGATATGGGGATCAAAATTAATAATTGGGTAGAAGTACTTGCTACTATATGGGGTTTAAATTTGGCTAAACTATTTGGTGTTAAACATCTCATCATTGAGGGAGACTCAATGAATATGGTAAACTATCTTTCCAAAAAAAACTTGGTGAGTTAGAACATTAAACAAGTGGTGGATGAGTCTATTTCTATTTTATACTGAAGGCAATAAGTGGTCATTTAACATGTCTATCAATAAGGCAACAAGGTTTCTAAATGGTTTGCCAATAGGGGAGTTAGCTCTTCTAGTTTTTCTAGCTAGACTAGGAGAGAGTAATTACCTCAAGATATTTACCATAAGATTGATGAGGAAGTGTATATTAATGTTCAAAATAGTTGATAATGTGTGGGTATTATCCACTTTTAATAATAAAGTTCATTGGAACTTTAAAGTTATGTCTCTTTATTTTGTTTTGTTCTTTTTTATTCTTATTTCATTTTTCCTCTCTAAAGTACCTAGAAATAAGTTTATATATCCGATTGGAAGAAGATAGTGTTAGTTTAAGACTTTTAAATATTATAAGCACTTCAATGATGGATTTGAGTGGACTAACATGAGACACTCAAGGAAAACTACCATTTCAAACTTTGGGATCCCAAAAACCCAATTTTAGTTTGAATAGCTACAGTCAAATCATTTTTTATGGAATCCAAAATGCTTGAGGAGGTAAGCAATAATGAAGAAGTTTGGGATATTATCTAGAGAGGGGAATGGAGAAATTTAGATAGAGAATATAATTTTATGACAAGCATGTCTTGACCTTATTTGTAAACTCTTGAGATAATAGAACTTTAAACATTAATGGAGTTTTATTAGATATCTCTAAAGAATTAATCTCTCACATCATTGGACTAGAGATGGAGGTGAAAAAAGTGTATAAAATGGTCAAAGATTATAAATAGAAAAATGTCTTCCTAATTTAAATAAAAACTCTAGAGGTATTGTATAATGGGTTTGATCATGAATCCTTGTTGATCCCTTTTGGAGATTTGGCTTTCCACTTCATACAATATATAACCATGGAAGGCAGGTTTACTATTGTTCATTCATCTCTGTTCACCTTTTTAAATTATTTTATGCATGTTATACCCTTGATTTTATCATTCTAAATTTTTTTCTATAGAAAACTCCATTGAAAAAGTCAAAAAGTGTAAATACATAGCTCCTAGGCATGAAGGAGTAATTGTTTTCATTCATAAATATTTCAAATGGATGAATCAAATTACCCCTAAACTTCAAAAACCTCATAAAAGCAAAGAATATGTGAGGAAATAAGAAGTTAGGGAACTGAAGAAGGTTTATATTAAATATACAATAAGTAATACTTCAAAAGATAAAAACCATAGTTCAGCTAGGAAGCCTCCAAAATCTCAATGATTAGGCGTTAAGACCCATATGAGAAGTGTTTCTAAGGATCCCCCTTCTTCAAGCAATAAGGTTGCAAACACTAGTAAAATAGGGAAATCTGTTTGGAATTATATCATGGTTGAGGAGGAGGCTAAAGGTAAATAAGACACCATTACATAGAATGGGTCTAAAAGGGAGAAAATTAATTATCCAACTAAGAAAATTGACAGAGGTAAGAGGAAAATGAGGGATGAATCTAAGGAAAAAGATATGAAAGATCTAGGTACCCAGTCTCATGATCTAAATGAAAAGTTTAATGTCATGGCTGACTCTCTCAAAGGTAAAAAAAAGTACTCATTAAATTAATGAATAAATTACCTTGAAAAAGTTAATAATGAGGTGGCTTATGAGGGAATTGTCTGAGCTCCAATGAAAAGTGAATATGTTACAACATGATAATGATAGATTGATATAGAAAGACTCTAACAATGATCATAATTTAAAAGTTCAAGGGCTAAGAGATAGGGTTAGTGTCCTAAATTTTTAAAATGATAAAATTAAAAACATCATTTTTTTGGTTAATTTCAATAAAGCATCTATGCATGAAGGTTAGAATGTGGAGAATATAACAACACACATGGTGGAATTATTTGATACGAGGACATCTTCTAAGGGCAAGGGAAACCACATTCAATGTAATGAATGCTTTAAAGACATTGATAAGGAAAAATTGATTTTTCAAATTTAATCAAACCTTAAATTAATGAAAATATGCTAGGAGGATATTGCAAGCAACTTGGATATGTATAATGTTTTTTTAATGTTCTAGGTACTTTTTGTTTTTGGCATTACTTTTACTATTTTTGGGCTATTTATTGGCAATCTTTTTTTTGTTTTTATGTTTATTTTGATATGTTTCTCTTAAATACTTAGTTATTCATTTTTCTCTCTTTTTTTTGTACTCTTTCTAGGGTTTGGGGACCCTAATAAAAAAAATCCCCACCTTTAACCTTAATAAAAATAACATTGTAAACTAGGTTTACATTAATAGTGCAATACACCTAACCATAAAAATGTTACAATTCATATCTAATCAAATTAAAGTAACATAGAAAAAAATTTATACCTAATTACATAAATAAATATGATATAATAATTTAAATCTAAAAATATAAGGTTCTTAGAAGAATACTAAATTTAAAAAAAAAAAAAAAATTATCTGATGCTAAAATCAGTTAGAAATAAGTCTAGAACCAAAGCATATATAAATCACATTTTTTTTAATGAAACTTTAAAAAATAAAACAATAGATCAAGAGTAGAGTAATATGCTTCTAGTAAACTAGGAGCATACTTTAGATCTAATCTATTTTATTAGTCACTTTATAATTATTCAGAATAAAATCTAAAACTTTGATCCTATGCTCTTAAGCTCTAAAATCCTCAATTGCTTCTCCATAAATTCTTATGGATTAATATAAAATTCATATCCTTCCTTGAATCCATAATCAACTAAAAACCCCTTTAAAAATATTTAAAAATGGTGTATTCATGAAGCATCCTATCTCAATTTATCATATCCCCTTAGTGAGAATAATTGAATTATTATAATTGAACACAGATTCATGTTTATGCCTTTGTCATTGGTGACAATTTGAATATTTTTTATTGATATATTTTTTATTTTTGTCATTTATATTTACTTTGTGCATTCATTATTATTGTTATGAGTAGTTCTATCTACTATGTAATATGATTTTAATTTATAGCATTTCCTTTATAATATCTTTGGTTGATTATACAACAATATATGTTTTTTAATGATTTTCCACCTAAAATACACTATTGATTAACTATATATGTCGGTGTGTGAAATTACCAAAAAAATCAAGGTAATGGTGAGGGTTTTAAATATTTTATCTCAATAAGACTACCTTGATGACTATTTTAGTCAAACGGTGAGAGAACATCCAAAATTTATTAGTATTTTTTTATTTTTTGTTTTTACTATTTCATTTTTTTCACGATTCATGATGTATAATTGTTATGTTATTATTGTTTTGAATGTTATATTGTATATTGCATTTATATGTGATAGTCATATTTTCAATTATACATCATAGATTGATATTTATTAATGCAGATAGACAAAGGCTATTAAATTAATAATTCTATCAAGATGATCTTTAATTTCATTTCAACTTTACATTTTGATTTAACTTGTTCTAATGAATACAATTAAAAGATCCATCTTGGTCTTTATTTTTCATATTTA
>JARHVA010000734.1:4562500-4610000 GCA_037957365.1 Torreya grandis | reverse complement strand
TTTAATTGCATAAGAGATTTTGTGACTATGAAGGCACCTAAAAAGGAGACAATCAAATCCTCGTTTGTAAAGAATTTACCCTAGTATGTTATAGAGAGAAGTACTCTGTATAAAAGGTCATCTACCATTCCTAGAGAGGTCTAAATGGGTGATGGCTAAAGTAAGATAGTTAGAGAGTTACTTATACCAAATATCTAGTTGGGATTCCTCCACATTTCATATGGAAGGGAGGCCCATTTTGGTGTAAGAGGGTTGGTTAAGTCAGTGGATGGTGACAAATATTTTGGAATCTAAAGGTGCATATGGGACTTGAGAAACAAGATAAGCCATGGTATCAACAAACTTATTTTTTGAATGCAGAATGGCTTGGATAAGGTAATGATCAAATGATGTCAATATTACATCTACCAATTATTTGTATTTATGTAAAACATTATTTTTACATTAGTATGAACCATTGAGGTTGACCACAAGTTTGGAGTCACCAAAAATGTTGATCAACTTTATTCCCAAGGACAAAGTTGTTTGGAGTCTTAAAACTAGGGCATCATACTCAGCCATGTTGTTAGTGCAATCAAAGTCAAGTTTGAAGGAAAAGGGAAAAGGCTCACCTTCAAGAGGGATAAGGATGATTCTATCACCCACACCATGTTGACATTTTGATCCATCAATGAACATGGTCATTTGATAAGCAATGTCTTCTTGAGAGAGAGTTGTGATGGATTCATCAGAAAACTCAAGGTTATAAGGCCGGTTGTCAGTTAAAGGGGATTTAACCAATTGATGGACAATGAATTGCCCTTTGTTGAATGAAATCAAGATTAAACTCAACTAAAATCATGAGCCATCTAACCATATGTTGCTTTTGATATGGCTTAGAATGCATGTACTTAAGGGGGTCAGTGTTGGTGATGACAAAGGTTTTGTGGTTGACCTGAGGTATGATGAAGTTTGAAAGACATGAAGACCAAGGAAAGGCATAATTTCTTGGTATGGTTATAAAAAGTCTCATACTCTACAAGTGTTTGAAATATATACTATACTATATGTTCCTTATGTTGATTGTCATGTTGTGCAAGCATGGCTCTTAAGGAATGGTTTGTGGCAGAGATGTAGAGGTAGAAAGGTTAGTCCTCCTTGGGAGGGACAAGAAAAAGTGGGGAAATAAGTTATCATTTGAGTAATTCAAAGGATTTTTGACAATCTTAAATCCACTTAAAGAATATGTCCTTCCTAAAGAGGTGATGAAAGGGTTGACATCTATCAAATAATTGAGAGATGAAGCGATGAATGGACT
Organism: Torreya grandis; assembly: GCA_037957365.1. Lineage (NCBI taxonomy): Eukaryota > Viridiplantae > Streptophyta > Pinopsida > Cupressales > Taxaceae > Torreya > Torreya grandis. The sequence goes on along the minus strand of JARHVA010000734.1, from coordinate 4,608,703 downwards.
GAAGCTTCCCCTGCAAACTGTAAATTTTATTAAGGTTAATTGGATGAGGTATGTTGAGAATTTCTTTAAATTTAGTGGGATAAACATTTATTCCATGAAGAGAAATGATAAAACCAAGGAACTTATTTGACAAGACCCTAAAGATGCATTTTTTTGGGTTGAGGCAAACATGAAAGTGAATAAGGCATTCAAAGATAACCTTAAGGATTATCAAATGGTATTTTAGGAATTTAAACTCACCAAGGAGGTCATCTACATAATATTCCATGGTTTTATGGTTAAGGTCACAAAATATATAGGTCATAACATGTTAATACGTCACCCTAGCATTCTTCAAACTGAAAGGCATGACCCTGTAACAAAAGGTTCTCCATGGGGTGATGTAGGCAGCCTCATGTTGATATTTTGGGGTAATTAAGATTTAGTTATAGCCCAAGAATCCATACATAAGAGATAACATCTCATGACTGGTAGTTAGATCAACAAATTGGCCAATGTTTAGTAAAGGAAAGTTGTCTTTTGGACAAGCAAGGTTGAGGTCATGAAAATCTATAAAAATACAAAGTCCCCCTGTTGCTTTAATGATAGGAATGACATTTGATACCCTTGTGTATAGTCAATGGGTTGGATGAAGTTGATGGATAAGAGACGTTGAAGCCATTTTTAACAAGAAGGGCAATGGAAGGGTGCATTCTTTGAAGCTTTTGCCTAACAAGCTTGGCATAAAGTTTGTTGAATATGTTATGGATGATTATGGAAGGGTCGATTCGTAGAATATCACTATAAGACCAAACAAATGTTATGCTATGGTCATGCAGAAAATAAGAGAAAACTTGATGCTCTAAGGAATCTAAGGATTGGCTAATTTTGATTATGCGGGGGTTATCCCGAGTGTCTAAGTTGATATCAAGATAGGTGAGAAGGGAATTGTCATCCTAACACTGGATAGTATTAATGGTAGGAGAATCATCTTCAACCATCTTAGGATGAGTCAGAAGAATTGTTTTGGTTTCCCCATGAGTTTGATAGTTCAGGGATCCCAAACTAATCATATTGATAAAATTTTTTTTAGGAGGGATAGAATTGAGATCATCATATTTCAAAGAAGGAGAAGTTGATGAGGATGGGGTTTCTTCCTCAGTGATGGAAATGGAAGGTGGCTCAGTTGGTTCTTCTAGTTGGATGAATCCAAAACCATGTTGTTTGTGAGGATTTTGAGTTTTACGTGGAAGAAGATCATGTGGTCCATGTTCATAATGGCCTAAACTGAATCTTTTGAAAGCACACCAATGAAGGTATGTTTGGAAAAAATCTTATTTATCTAAGAAACATAAATCAGAGGTGAATGGTTTAATAAAAGATGAGGCATTGGAAGCTGAATGTTTGATTGAGTCCCCCATAGATAAAGTTGGTTTGGAAATTAGGAGGATCGAAAGGAATGATGGTTCTAATGTTGGAATCATATATAGGATGTTGATATAGATTTTTTTACTATTGAGGATTAGGAAGGGTATCTAGAGTCAATAGGCAATACTCTTTGAGCGAAAAATGTTAGAATGTGGATTCCAAGGGGTCTTTTGTAGGGATTTGGGAAGAAGGTGTGGTTGATCTTGTAGAAGTTTTATTGATGGAAGATGAAGGTGATGTGTCTTTTAATGAATAAAAACATCATTGGGGTAATAATTCATGTTTCATGACTTAAATGGGCTTGGGTTGGTTGGAATGACATGAAATTGACCCTTATAATCAAATTTGAAGTGCCTATGCAAAGTTGATGGTACACAACCCATGGTTTGGAACTAAGGGCATCCAAGCAACACATTGTATTGATAATTCCCTTCTACAATGTAAAAGAGCTTGGGGAGAGTTTGAGGGCCCAAATTTATATTAAGGATGACTATCTCCAAGGTAGTTGCCATCATGTCATTAAAAGATCAAAGTATGACAGTGGTTTCAAACATGATGCTCTCAAGAAGCTTAAGTTAATCATATTGATGCTAACACCCCCATCAATAATAACACTTTTGATATGGGTTTAATTGATGTGGGTAGTGATGAAGAGGGGAGGATCTGGATCATTTAGGTAGACAGGAAGTATCTCTAAATCCTGGAATGTGATGAGGGTTGATAGCTAAAGGGCCCCAACAAGGGCTGCTAACGGTTGAGGATCTTCAAGTTAAACCTTAATCGATTGTAAATATTCCATCATAGCTTGACAGTCTTGGGGCAAGGTTTAGATCAACTCATACAAGGTCACACACAAATCAAATAAGCCAAAATCTCAACTTTAGTCCTAACATGGCATATTAAAATGAGAAAAAGGCAAAAACAACAAGAAAAAAATGTGTAGGTACTTCAAAGCCACACTTCATTGAATTAAAATAGGGGACACAACTTCTAAGGAGTTTTTCCAATTGTTGTGAGCCAAAAACTTGAAGCAATAAATACAAGTCATTTTTGAGGCTGGTAACAGACTCATAAAGACTCCACAAATTATGTAAGATTTTATCCACCATTATCAGCAAGTGTTCAAAGCTCAAGTGTCTTCGGCTGAGTGTGAAACTACACTTCAACAATGCCTTTCAATGGTGTCATGCAAACTTATTCATGCCCAGCAAGTAATTTGTGACAGGTCTCTCACTATAGATGATTTACATGAAGCAGTCTCTCACATGGCTAATGACAAAGCCCATGGCATTGATGGCTTCCCTTGCAAATTCTACAAAACTCTTTGGGATCTTGTGGGCAGTGATTTGCATAAGGTTTATCAAGAAGTGTTTTGCACATATTCATTGGGTAAAGATATAAATAAAAGAAATATCAAATTCATACCTAAGCAAGGATATCCTGAGTTGATCTGTAACTGGCTGCCCATCATCCTCCTAAATGTTTCCTATAAAATTATTGCCAAGGCTCTGGCAATCCCATTGCACAATATTTTATCTCTCATTATGCATTCAAAACAAATAGGCTTCATAAGAAGCCATTATATCTTGGTTAACATCATTGTCATCTGAGAGGGGATGGACTGGGCCAAACAATATAAGCAACAAGATATGTTCATCAAAATTGGCTTTGAAAAATCTTATGATTGCATTGAATGGCCTTTTATCGTAGCCATGCTTCGAGCTTTGGGTTTTGAGTGCATCTTCATTCAAACTGTTCAAATTCTTTTCTCAGATGCCTCAACTATTCTCTCTATTAATGGAGTCACCTCTGAGTAATTTGGCTTATTATTTTCTATTTTCCAAGGGTGCCCTATGGCTCTCGCCTTGTACATTCTTGTAGCTGAGGGTTTTAGATATCTTCTTAGCAATGCCCAAGCTAGTTGCCTTGTTAAAGGAATTTAATTCCCTCTCGACGCAGTTAATCTACACAAAGATATGCAATTGCTTAATAGTCACTTTACAGATGATTCTTTCCTTACCCTCATTAAAGATTAAGCCAATGTGGACAATGCCTTATAATGTATTGACACTTTCTACCTGGCCTCTGCTTCCAGCATCTAATGGCAGAAAACTAGTTAATTTAAACAAGCATACCTCCCTCTTCTAGCATGGGCTGCTAAATTCAGTTGGAAGTGGATCCAACATGATGAAATAAAAAAAATTCTTGGCATCCCCTTTGTTTTTCAGTACTTTGCCACCTTGGCAGAATTGCTAAGAATCTAGATTACTGGGTGGCCAAGTCTCTTTCGTTGGTAATTTTTTTAAATCTACTAAAAAATTCTTGCATCCACCCATGTGTACTACTCATTATGCTAGGTACCTTCCAAAAATATTACCATAAGTTAGATAAATTTCTCAAAGATTTCCTTTAAGCCAATTCCCCACAAGGTAAAGGATTCCACAGAGTGGCATGGGACTATTGATGCCTCATGCTTGAAGTAAGAGGGATGGAACTCATAGACATAACTCAAAAAGAAACTAATTTATGTGCCAAATGGATTGTGAAGGCCATTGAGGGCCTAGAAGCTTAGAAGGTGTTATTAAGACACTATATCTCCTTAGGCTTGCCCAAGGGCAAGAAAGCTTGGAAAGGGTGCGACTTCCCCAATTTACTCTTCATCTAGTTTCCTATCTAGATCACTGGGTCCTTTATGGCTAAAATCATCTAGAAGGCTTGGAAAAAGATTAAGTCATAGCTACTCTAGAATGACTCTGGTTTCTGTAACAAGCTCTCTGCTAACTCTCACTCTCTTTGGTGGTCTCCCATTTTTTCTCACAATGAAGTGCCCCTGGCAGAAGTCCCTTGGATCAACGCCCTCAAGCTTTACATAGAGGGATTCATACCATCCAAGATATCTTCTATAGGTGCTCTCACTCTTGGTTATCTTGGGAGGAGGCGAAATCTAAATTTTGATTAGCTAATGCAGACCAAAAATCCTACTAGGAGATCTTCAATATCATCCCAACGCCCATGTTCCATAAAATCTTGGTCCATTCGACTCAACTATGGTGGAAGGACTAGAAATGGTATGTTGAGACCCCTTTCCATAATTACACTCCTCAGCTTGGCTATGCATGGCTCACCTCCTCCATTTGCCCATGGTTGACAAACTTAATGCATGCTGGGGGTTGCACTCATTTGTTAAAACATGGAGATTTCACTTAAAAATAGTTTGGGGGGCTTGTGTAGAACCCAAGATTACTCATTTTGATTGGTGTATACTACACTAAGGCTTACCTATTGGAAACAAACTCATTTTGATTGGAGTCCACCTGCATACTTGTTCCTTCTTTGGCTACCTTGAGATGATTCCTCATCTCTTTTGGTACTTTTTCAAATCTCAAAGGGTCTAGAATTGGATCCATGATATTTTCAAGTCTTTGCAGCCCAAATTATTCCTTTGGTAGCATATCCTCATTGGAGACAAACTCACAATGCCCTTCAAATACATGCAAGTCTAGCATACTTTCAGAGTGGAGATTCTCTTCTAGATTTGAAAAGAAATATAATTATGTATTTAATCATGCCTCTATTGATTATAATGTTTTTGTTTTACAAAAATATTCTATCATCTCCAATGTTATTTTTCATATTCAAGTCCAAGCCAATAAAGTGACTATGAAGCTTGGGTATCTTTAGGATCTCCTCTCCCATTGAGGAGATGCTCCTTGTACTATGGCTCAGGTTCTACCTTCTGCATCTGGGGATCCTATATTTGATGATAGAGTGTCTCGATTACCTCATGGTGGGAATCATTGTAGTCATTCCAAGCATCACTCACATAGTGTGATGAAACTGATCTTACACAGCTCTGAAACCATCAACAAACTGATACAGACCTATCTAGATCATTCATTCCTCGTAGCCCTATTTTCCCTGTTTATTGGCCATAACTACTTATATATTATCTCAATAATGAAATTAAAATCATTTATGGATACCCATTAATCCCTTCTATAACATACTGAAAAATCTCCTGAGGTTTCTTTGTACAGAATTGTACTTCCTTCTTTATGCAATGTTCTAATTAGCCCTCCTTGTGTGCAAAACACCTTGTCCAAAGTAAAGTATGGACTTTCTAATAAAAAAAATAACCATTACAGATACCCATTACCTTATTACAAGTGAATCAATCATTTTTTAGGGCACTTCTTTGGAGAAATCCACTTTTCCTCTATTGGCCTACACTCTTCCCTTCACATGCACCTAGGTCTCACTTGACAGTTGAATTTTTCCATACTTCTCCATACTGTATCACCTTAAAACCACTTCCAAAAGTTTTCTAACATCATCAAGGTTCAGATTACAAATTTTCAAGAGTTTTCAAGCATTAAAACTCATTTTGAGGGCTAGAAGCTAATTCAGGATTTTCCCTTGGACAGTCACAGGCCGAGAGCTAATTAATTTTTTTGGGAGTGTTATAGGTTGTTTCAAGGGTTATAATCAATTATATAAGGTCTTTTTTAGTTCCCTACACCTTCTCCAAAAATAATCAATTCACTTGGATTAATATTTTAGGAGTTATGTCCTTTTTAGTGACTGGGAACACATTTTTTTGAACTGTTCCAGAACTACAGGTCTGTATTTTGACCATAAATTTTTATAGGTTGCTCCATTAGATCTGAAACCACTTGAATTGGATTATTAACTATAATTTTAATCTACACACAAAATTTCACAACTTTTCACTAAGTAAATCTCAAGATATACTCATTTTTCCAACCATGGCCTAACTTTCTGTCCACACAGGACGAGAGCTTATTGTGGGAGATTTTGGATATCAAAAGGGGTTTTTAAAGCCTGATTTCTCTTCCCTTAAGTTGATATTTGTCTAATAGACCTATCTTCATATCATAATGAACCTTATGCAAACATTTATACGTGGGTTTTCCCTTAGATAGTGGGCAGTAGTATACAACCCTGAATACCCTATTTAGGCCTGTTTAGGCTTCTTAAGCTTTCAAAGCTTTCTAAGACCTCTTGGTCACAATGATACTAAATTCAACTTGTTCTCACATACAAAATAACCAGTTTTTCTCCGTTGTTCTATAGAAAACCATCATACACATTCACATACACATGTACATATAGGCCTATCACCAGAATTTTCATAACATAATCACATGAAGCAAAACATTCATTCTTTTATAGATCAATAAGAAACTTACAATTCAATATCAATGTTCCATGGCTTCTAAAGCCTTATCTGCACATTCTCTTGACTTGAATCAAATTTGCTCCTTCTCTTTTCTTCAACATCTCTTGAATGAGTTCCTCCCTCACTATTTCTCTTCTCTTCTCTTCATTCTATCTTCTTTCCCTTGAATGATAGGGCTTTTCCTCTCTGTCCTTCTTCACTTCTATGCCCCTCTCATCCTCTCTTCTCTTCTCTTCCTCTTCCTTTAATGAATTCTCTCTTTTGTTCTTTTGAATAGCTTCCCTTCTAACTTCTACGCCCAATTTGGGCTTAAGGAAAAACAAAATATGGTTTTTAAGTTTTAACAAGATACTAAGGTTGAAAATAGTTTCAACCATTTCCCCTTGATTCCCTCAACAGCCTAACCAATACTTTTTACCTTTTCACTTTCATTTTTTTATAATTACATTTTACTTTCAAGGTGAAATTTTGAAATCTCACAATTTGGAGGGAAAACCAAAATTTGAATTTTCACACTAGAATTTGAACTATTGTAGATGCTCTTGCATCATAGTGACACTCCATACCAACATGTTTCCCCTCCTGGGTAGCAACCACTGCTTCCTTCCCCTACTAGGCAGGATGGTTGGAGTATTCCTCCTCTTCCTCTACACCTAGATGCTTAGAGGGCACCACTTGGAGGCCATGTAGACACGCTAGATAAGTTTCTCAGGCTCTTTTTGGCTATCTCACCCACTTGAACATAAGCAAATGATGATACGTATACTACCCAAGTTACTGATTGGGAACCTATTTTAGATGGAAATAATTTTCCAAGCTTGGGATGGGGTCCTGATAATATGAATGAGGCCTCCACCACCTGGGCTTGCTCTTGTTGCATAAAAGTTCTCTTTTTATGACTTTGTGACTTTGTAACTTATTTCTAGGCTTTGCCTAGATTATGATACTTTTGATTTTGCTCCTAGGCTCTACCTAGTGTGTCGTGGCATGCTCACATACCGCCTTTATTTTATGAATTATTTGTATATTTTTGTTAAGTTAATATATGGATATATTTTATCAAAAAATAAAATGCGATGCCCTTTTAAAAAAACTAAACAAGTCTAGCTGTTCAATTAGAGTAATTAGAACATTTTTTCTGATGAAATAGAGATTATAATTTTATTATAAATAAAATTTGTACAAGACTATTAAAAAAAAAGGTGATAGAGGGCATGCTACTAAAATCACATTAGACAATGCTTAGGAAATAAAAATCCCAAGGTCACAAAATCAACGAACAAACTAGGTCACACCTAGAGAAATCTCTAGTACATTAAAAAAGAGGGCAACTTAGGCAACATCGATAAATAAACTAGTTGGGGGTGGGCCATTGTCAGGTGGACCACCCCACCTGGAGCCTGGAAGATCTTTTTCATCATCCACTGGGTCCCATCTAGAATTAGTGTCCACCTGGTCAAGATTATCTTTTTCTTCAGTAGCATGTGGGGGAGAAATGGCTAAATTAAGTAGTGGGAAACTTTTATCAAAATGCTAAAAGGAACCATCTTGGTAATTGCAGATTACAACCTTCCCCACAGCTAGGACATTAGAGATGGGGAGCCCCACCGCTGACTGTGCTAAAGTGGTAGAGGTGGAGAGCCCCAATGAGCACGTCGATTAACACGGGGAAACCCAACCACCTGCTACATCGGAGGGAGAGAATGATGCTTTTACGAGGCACTAAAAACCTGGGAATAGTGGCGAGGCCAGTTGCAATGAGAACTACCCCTAAGAAGACCATTTGTGCTACGAGGTGGGGTGTCCCTAGGTGTGCAAGGCAACAAACAAGCAATGGTGCAATGTGCGTTACCATATTATTGGAGGAGTTGTTGGTAATGGGATTCACCCCATTAATGGACAATGTGCAGAGCATGATATATTTTAGTCAATCCCCATAACATATTTATTCCATATATTTGAAACATACATATAGTGCCATCTCTCGTGAATATGGGGATAGGTTCAACGACACATCCCACAGTAATCTCACCAAACTCTCTATTTTAATGAGTTGTTTTTATACATACAAGATCTCTTATATATATATATATTTCATGTAAAGTCTATTTCCTAAAATTCACCCCCTAGTTCTAACATGGGTCGATAGATTCGAATGTTGGTTTCAACCGATAATGCATTCAATTACAAACAATCCCATTTTATTGAAAAATGTCTTCTTAAATTTATTTGAAACTTGTAATTTTAAAATGGACTTGCCTCAAAAAACTAAAGACAACTCGACACTTAAAGACAAAACAGACTTTAACAATAATACTAAAACATGACACACAAAATACCTATATTAACGATACACACAAATGATGATACTAAACTTATGACAAAAAAAATCAACAAAACACTTATAATCCTAAAATAAATGACTTGAAAAATAACCACTTAAATTTTTCAATATAAAAATAAACACATTCTTAAAAATAAAAAAAATAAAAAAAATATAAATATTAAACACTAAAATTTAATCAAAAAATGACTGAACTAAATTTGTTTTACTAAATCTAATACCACATTAAAAAAGAAAAAAGACTATAAAAATAGATAGTAATAAATAAAACTGAAAAACAAACTAAAAAAGTAAAATCACCGAAATTTAAAAACAATAAAATAAAAAAACAAGTTTAATACATATTAAATCTAAACAATATTTAAAAAACATAAAAACTTAAACATAAAGTAGGAAAAAAATCTTGTTCGCAAATCTTATCATCAATTCTTATCGTGAACCTAACTAAACGAAAGTACTTTGACATGAAACAAATACTACGAAATATTCTAAACCTAATAAAAAATAAAGTACAGATTTTAATGTTGGACGGTCTGTGGCGTAAAGCAATCTTGGAGACTGTTATTCTTTGCACGATATTCGCTAATGAGACTATTGTTCCGTGATGAAAGGTTCCAGCTGGAAGCTTTCTTAAAATTGTGAATGGCAAGGAGAGATGGACGACGAGGCAGAAGACAACAATGAGCTTTGATGTCGGTGATAGAGGAATGACGGAATGGAGATTGGCGATGGTGAGAGCTGTGAGAAACAGGCAGCATGCATGTTGAAACCATGTAGACCAGAGCCACGGCTGTGGTAAACTCACAGCTCGTGAATGAAACGTCTGACGCTATTGGAAAACACCAGTCACCTATATGATGGTGGATATGTCCATATATCTGTGCATAACTGATTGAATAGTAAATGCCTTGAACAAAAGAATCTTCCCTGCACGACCAACAATAATAATATATTCTATATTTTTTTTAATTTTCCAAATATATCCTCTCTTTTTTTCTCAAGATATATATCATTTTTTTTTGCATGAAACAATGAACGGGATGGAGCGTAGACAACGGACAGAATGGACAGTATGGAAAGAGAAGGGAGATGCAAGCAGATGGTGAGGGCAATGGGGTTGCATGTGGTCTACACTGTTAAATTAGTGGTAATAAGCAAGAAAGTTGAAGAAACATAGTGATGGCATTTGTTTATGGTCTGCATAGTATAGTTATAGTGCTTATGTGACAAAATAATGAATGGACGAAGCATTATGTTTAGAGAGGCTGGATACCTACTCTAATACCACTGATGGGATTTACCCCATTAATGGTCAATGTGCAAAGCACAATATATTTTAGTCAATCTCCATAACATATTTATTCCATATATTTGAAATATACATATAGTGCCATCTCTCCTGAATATGGAGATAGTTTCAATGGCACATCCCACAATAATCTCACCAAACTCTCTATTTAAATGAGTTGTTTTTATACGTACAACAACTCTTTTATTCTATAATTTATTTATCTATTTCATGTTAGGACTATTTCCTAACAGCGGCAAGTAATCATGTTCTATAATCACTTTATTGTTTCGCACTTGAATTTGCGGTATAACATTAGAAATAATGGTAGCTTTGTCATAAGTAGCAAATAGAGAGTTATCAAAATTATTAGAAAATATTGTTGAATTACGTTCTTTCCAGAGCCAAACTAGAATTTCTATTTTGAAAGCTTGCCAAATTTGGGTGAGTTGAGGACATAATCTTGGATTATCCCCAAAGATAATATGGCCCCAAATGAAGCGAATGGAGAAAAGTGGCCAAAAACAATCTTTAATCTATAACTAGGCACACTGGGCCTTCAGGGAATGCTAGAAAAGGTGCAATATGGTTTCAAGATGCCCATAGAAGGGACATTTGGGAAGAGAAATTCCCAATTGGACCAACCTTCTACCAATAGGTAGGTCTTGATAAAGCAAACACCAATTGAAGTAAGCAATTTTAGGCTTAGTACAAGTAGACCAGATAGTGTGAAATCATTTCTCCCAAAGAGAAGTGGAGGAATCTATATGCCACATCTGGTTGAGTTTATCCACCATAGGCATGTGTGGAAAGAGCCATTCATATCCTTTTCAGGTAGTATAATTTTTAAAGGATTCTCTTTGTACCATTTCCAATCCTTCCACAAAGGGAGGGTAGAGATGATGGTGATCTTATGAAGGAACTCCATTGGCATAATTGACACAATTTCATCATAAGATTCTCTGTCAATCAATAAATTTTATATTTAGTTTCGAAGGAATTCGAAGGGATCTAAAATCGAGTTTCTTCGTAGAAAAGGTCTTGCACGGTGCGGATACCTCTATGATAAAATCCAAGTACATGAATCCAAGGCTACTTCTATGAGAGGCATCACTTACATGCTTATGATTGATGACCACCAAAGTGATTGCTCGTTGATGGATATACCATCTCTAAAGCTTAAACTATTCCACAACAGCCAAGGTTTGATTTTTTCCTAGGTTTGCCAAATACTCTTAATAACAAAGGTTCCCACCACTTTGACCAAGGAGACTAGAGTAAGGAGATTTGGAAAACCAATCCCTTTTCAAGTTGCACAACCATAGGGGGACCTTTGAGTAATACAATTCCTGACTAAAATATTCTAAGCTTCTTTGCCCTCCATTATACGAATAATCCACATAGCACACAGAGCAGAGGCTTGTCAAGAGATATCAATGAGGCCCATACGACCAATGTCCTGCAATAGATGACAATAATCCCAAGAAACGTGGAAACTCTTATCAGTAGAGCGATTGTCCCAGATGAAGTTCTTTAGTAACATTTTGAGTTTGTTAATGGCCTATTTGGTGGGCACTCAACACAAGGATTAGTATACATGGGTGGCATCAAGCACTTTAGATCAAATTTGGAATTTTCCAACCAAGGAAAATAACTTGGTGATCCAATACAAGAGTTTTTTCTCAACACGATCAACCACATATTGCCAAAGCTAGGAAGGGGAGGCCTGAAAGGTAAAGGGGATCCCCATAAAGTTAAATATTTCATCACGATAAACCTAGTGCCAATTTTACTACACCATCAGGTAGGGTGTGGAAGATAGGATTGCTTATAGCATTGCATTTTTACACCATTGAATGGTGGAGTTGGAGGCGAGACAAAAGACTTCTAAGCTGTGCATTGCATTAGCCATAACATCCTCATCCTTGATGATTGTAAGAAAAGAGTAATGAGTGAAGTGTCCATTGAGAAGTTTTTGGGGGTTTTCTAAAGGAAGGGCTATACCACACACTAGGCCTTGCAATTGAGCATTAACCAAGAGATATCCAAAGCCTTCTGCTGTGAGAACACACAACATTGGGGCTAATGGAAAACCTTGTTTAATGGATCTAAATAGGTCAAAAGGATCAAAATTAACTCCTTTAATGGAATGATATGCCAAAGCATCATTAAAAAACATACACACAGACTGAATGAGAGTGGAACCAAAACCTAGAGCTTGTAGCATAGTAAGGATAAATGGACACTCAATGAGGTCATAGGCTTTCTCGAAGACTATTTTGATGAACAAGGCCTTTTGGTGTAACCAACGAGCCCATTACATGCCTTCCCACACTGCTATGAAATTATCCATAATATATTAGCCGTAAATGAATCCATCTGTTCAGGTTGAATGATCGATGGTGGCATATGCCTAAGACAAAGAGATAAAGGATCAATGATGATTTTGTAAGAAATGTTAATCAAGGTGATAGGACATCAATTACATTTGAGTTTGGGGTCACCAACTTTCAAGATGAATTTGATGTCTTTTGTTGATGGTTGAGCCCAAAGTCTATGAGTGGAAGGCTTCAAGGTAGACCTGATAAAGGTCAGTGCCCACATTATCCCACATTTTCTTGTAAAATTCATAGGGAACCATCACAGCCTAGGGTTTTGTCATTAGCCATTTGCATCATGACTTTGAATAAGTCCTTTAATGAGAGGAGCCTGTCACATGTAACCCTTTGGGTGGAGGAAACTTTAGTGGGAATCACTGAGAGGAATTGGTTTAATGCCTATTAGATATTCATGGATGGTGGCTAGGCAAAAAAAACTTGTTGTTAATGTTTGGTAAAATCCTTGACCATCTCAAGTGTCTCTATCAATCACTGCCCATTATCCTGAAGGGATACCATTTGTTGGGTGGTAGATTTGGCCTTGAACATGTGGAATAATTCCTAGGAGAAATAGTAACCCACTTTGAGCTAATGCATATGAGCTCAAATTTGATCACCATGGGTATTTTAATAATTAGTAATTTGGATTTTATGGCATAATATGGCCACCCATGACTAGCAGGCTTCGCTGAATGGGTGTTTCTCTATTGAGACCATCGCCTAGCTTAGCTCAAAAGAGGTGGAAGAATAGGATTACCACCTAATCTTGGATAATTGGCACCTATAAATGTGCATAAATCTAGCCCTTCGATTGATAACATCTACCCACCATTGGTTCCACCCTATTTGCTAATAAGACTTAGGAACAAGATTCCAAACTTGCTTAATGTGTGTCATGATGGCTCCATGATCCAAGAGGGTCGTAGTAAGAAAGAATTACGTCTTATGAAATTTAGGCCTTTTGAATAGCCAAGTAATATGAAACCTAATTAGAAAGTGGTCAAATAAAGCAAAATCTAGTAGTGCTTCACCAGTAGTGAGAACATGTTATCAAAGGAGAAGTATGACTGAGAATAAATCATGGCATAATTAAGCCATTTAAGGACCCTATTAGAACCACCTCAAAGATTGGTCCAAGTGTACCAAGTTTTTTGAGTGGGTGCCACCCTGAATTAGGGTCATGAAGGTTAACTTATTTGGCATATATAACCACACCTCCTTTTTATGGACATCACATCTCATAGGTTGATTACCAATCTTGTCAATTGATTATTCAACCATATTAAAATCCCCACAAATAACCCAATGGGTGTTAGGAAGAGAATCAACAATCCATCTTCATGAAGTTGTACGCTTATTAGCATCATTTAAAGCATAAAAATTAATAATGCCAAATGAACCATTCTCAATATTGAAGACGGCCCATATGACATGGTGGGAGGGGTCATTTCCAAATTTCACAAAATGAGGCCACCATTTGGGCACAAGAAATTTTATAACACCATCATGGCTTACATCATGTTCACTAGAAAGCACTAAACTATCAGTCCATATAACTCTAACAGTAGTTGTGAGAAGGAAACCCATCACCTTCACTTCTTGAAAGTAGAGAATGTATAAATTTGCAAACTTACTTCTAAAATATTGAACCACATACTTGTGGATTGAATCTATTAGACCATGAATATTTCATGAGAAATAATTCTTAGATTATGGGCATCAAAAAAATATCCTCTGCATTTAGCCCTTCAAGGGCTTCATATCTATTTTTCAAGAAATGCTTTGAATTGGCCATGAGAAATTCTGACTACTAGGTAAATTCTATCGCATAATTCTACTCCTTAGAAACATCTTGATGAATGGGGCTTTGAGATCAAATCATAAAGTTCTGGGAGGGGTTGTGTGAGCGCTTACCAGCACCAGTTCGAGTGAAGCATGATAGGAAAGCCAAACCATTTGTAGATACATCTGATGAAACTTGAGATTTGGAAAAAACATTCGCTGGCATGGGCATGATTTGAAAACAAGGTTGAGACAGTGTTACTTTTGTAATCATTGATTCCTTGATGGGATCATGATACGAGGCACTTCTTTGTTTAGCAGAGCTAAGGGTTTAAGTGATTGAGGCATGGAACTAGTGGAAGGTTTGTTAATATTCCCATTACCTATTTGAGTAGGTCTCTTATTATGATTGTTCTTTTTCCCTCGAATAGGTTGTCATCCATCTTCCTGGGTATTTTTGGGAGACACAACCACCATTTTGGTAGGTGTCTTATTGCGGGGAAGGTACATGGACAATCCTTAATCTTGTGGTCTATGGCTTCAAAACAGAAGCATGTGTTAGGTAGGTTGATATACAAAATTCTCTGGGAGTACAGGGAATCGTTGACTTGTATTTCAATAGATTCCTTGAGGTCCTTAAGAAGATCAACTTCCACATGAACCCTCTTTTATGGTTGAGTCGAATATAATTTGTGGGATTTATGAGTGACAATCCAGCTTATGGAACTAGCTATTTGGTCCAAGAATGTCCATCAAGGTAGGGGTAAACCCAATAACTCAATCCATACAGGGACTTTTAGGGCAGCTTACTCTGAGACAAAAAAGTCTCTATTTCAAGGGGATAACACTAGGAGGGAGATTCAGATATACTAGGTGGTCGACTTGCTTAATATGACACCTCCATGGGTGGGGTAAAAAAATTTAAGTATAAAAAAACCTTTGGTCATGTTATATATACTTTCAAGATTAATGTCATCGGCTGCTTAGATAGATTGAACCCAGGATTTGAGCATGATTTCAGAAAGAATGTGGCCAATAAAGTAGCCTATGAGGTATAACTATTCTAGTCATTGACAAGCAGAATCAAAAGTAGGCTGAGAAAGAATGACATCAGGATGAAATTCCTTACCTCATGATAAACTTTTGGGACAAATTTACTCAGTCACTTTTCTGATAGGGCCTTTGTTGAGCACTCTTCTTTCAACTGTCATGGCTTCCACAATCAGATGGGAAGGTGGGGATGCCATTAAATAACTTTCCTAGAGGGTGAATATATTAAAGATTAATAAATGATAATATCTCGCAGGGATGCAATATGATAGGAAGGTCCAAAGGTGAAAAGACTTTGGCTCTCGATGCAAAGCATAAACAAACCCTAGCAGAGTAAAAAACTTATCTTTCTTTTGATGAAAATAAAATTTCAAGCTATTATATTTATTTTTAAATGATCAATTTGACATTTAAGAAAATTAAGGGACCTATGGATATGAAGGCCATGGTTTTCAAAGAGTGCTTACTTGACACTACTTGGACTGTACTCGTTAAAATTTTAGTGTCTAAAAATGTAATTTAATAGTTTCGATACTTTTTTCATTTACTACAAGTTTTTAAGTTTCTCATTGTCTTATCATAAAACCCTAATTTCTAGTGTCATACTTCAATGAATCTCTCAACGTCATTTGATATTCAAGATATATGTTTAAAAGCTCATTTATTATTTATTGTTATAGTTTTGGAAAAGTAATTAGGTTCAACCTATTATTTTACCTATATTTTAGGCTTATATACATGTTTATAGATTGTTTGCACCTTGATATGGTTGATAGTATATGTAAACGGTATGAGAATTACTCTCTTATTGCATATTTTGTTGGTTGCATTTTTTGAAAGATTCTCCTAATGCCTGGTTTCATCACCAGTGGGAGCCCTTGGACATCCATATCACAGGGATTCAAAACTATTAAAATTACTTTTTATTTAGGATATTTTTTTATCCATGTGTGGAGAATTTGAAATCTATATTCCATGAGGTATCACTCACCTCCTTGTCTTTCTTCGGATTTTAGGAGTTAATTGTACAAGTAACTCTTTCCTCTATAAACCATGCCATCTACATCATTTACATGACATTACAAACCATCCATATCATCCATATATAAAAACATCCATAAAATCCATAATCATACATCAATCCTAACATCCATATCTAATCATCTCGTAATCAATAATAATCAACTATCTAATATAATCCATATATCGTCATCACATAAGAAAAATTTCTATTCATACTTTCATATCTAATTATCTCATATAATAAAACACATCCAATATATAATCTAACCAACGCATCATAATCACATAACATAAAATAAATATATCATCATGCCATATACCATAATAAAAATCCCATAATCACATAAATGTCCATATAATGTAGTGAAAAAATATATACAATACAAGCATCATGAACATCCACATGCTGAGAATACAATATACATGTCCAAAATATACATAATGTCTCACAACGCTAGATCATGACTGTCTCAGTGGTTTCCTTAGTGGCTGATGTACTGAATGTGAAGAAGTGTTGGCCCTATAAGATGGCACACGTTGATCTGCTGACACTGCACTCTCATATAGATTCCTGTAGTATTATGCCTCTCTCGTCAAGTAGGATATCTGTCGGGTAATATCTCCCAAACCCTGTCTTTGTAATAGGGCACCTCCCTCATCCCTATCCCTCTTAGCAACCTATAACTCCACCTTCCTTTGACTCAACCTGGTCTTAATCTAACCAATATGTCCCTGTAAGGCCACTATCTATGCATCTTGCCCCTGAATTTGCCTCTGTCGAGTCATTATCTATCCATCCCTAGCCTAAATTTGGCCTAGCTGACCCTGTAAGGATGCTATTTGTGCATCCCTCATCCCAATATGTCCCATCAAACTTGTGAGATGAGCTAATACAGGGACCATCTGACTATCTCTTTGCACGATCTAGTGATCCAGAGATCCAAGTTAGAAAAACCTTTATAGTCTGCTTGGATCGGATTTAAATTAAAACGAAATATTTTAATTTCCAATTTCTCTTTTTTAATAAATCCAAAAAATTAATTTATAAACCTTCTATAATTTAATAAAGGAAATTGAAAGGATTTTTGATCACATAGAGAAAATTAAAAACAAAATATAACAGAAAAGATTTGTTTATGGGATTCACCAAATGGCTCTGTCCCCGGTTTCACTCTATGAGTGTTCTAAGCTTATTAAAACTCTTTGAGACTGATTACAAATTTTTTTTCTCTAAATAATAATTTATTTTCGTACCAGATATCTATTTGTGTAACAAAATAAACCCCCTGGAGGTTTTGTTGCCTCTGTATCTAGATATCTCTATCTACAACTTCCTCTCTGCAAATCCACTGCTTCTCTCCCAAATCTAGTTACCGTCTCTGTAAAATACCCTGCAATTATATATTTGTCAACGCTACTTGGCATTGGTTGAACAATAACAAATTTTTTCGAGTACTAACAATTTCCCCAAATTAAGGTTTTTCCCATTTCAATAGCATCACGTTAGCTCTCTAAAATTCCCTGCTTCTTGTATTCATTTTTACTCTGCAACCAATCAAAACTAAAATCTCAAAATGGAGTTTTCCCTATTTTTAAATTGACGTTACATTAAAAATGGATCATATACAATTCCGGATCTAACAACAATTCTATAATTAAAACAAGATTTAAATAAACTTGCGAGCTATAAATCTTGTAACGACAAAATATTCCCGTTGCATGTCCTTGCATACCAGATAAAGCTGCCAATAATAAATATAAAACGCATTCCTTAAGACTCATGCTCCGTTCCACTCGAGTGGTTGGCGCTCATTTGTATTGGTAAATTAAAAAAAACAAGAACCAAATTTACTATGTTTGGTAAATCAAGATTCCAACGTATAAAGACTTGAGTTCCATTAAAACATAAAAGTCCATATCTTTATAATGACATGTGTCAACAAAAAAATCCTTTAAAAAAAAAAAAAATCTTTATGAGATGGTACGGATTTTTTCATTTTTGGTAATAAAAGATATAATTAAAATATATTTATTAATTTTTAATAAATATATTAAAATATATAAAGATTAATTTTAATATTTTAATAAAAATATATTTATTAATAAATAATAAATATATTAAAATATATTTTATTGGTAGTAATTTTTCAAAATTAATTATAAATATTGTGGGTGGAGGTGTGATATTATTGTCCAGATAATGTCCTTCTTACATTCGCAACAATATTTAAATATTGTAAATAATTGATCGAAATTATGGGGTGGAAATCCCTGTATCATTCCTCCCCACCGAGAGCTTTTGGACCTCCAAAAATTGAATTTAATTATCAATCAGGGGAGGGTATTTTTCTCTCACTTTCTCAATTTTCATCCATTTTGTCTTATTCAGATACAACCTTTCAAACCAACACAAATATATTTTGTATCACCCCTTCATGTAGTTCTGGTTTTCCTGTCAATAATATCTTCCTACAACTCATGAAGAGACTCAGGAGCAAAACCATCAATATTAGGAACTTAAATACCCTCATCTTGATCCATGATCATAGGAGTTTCATATAATTTCAAGTTTTCCATATTAACCACTGAATAAATCTGTATATAAGAAGGCAAATTCAATCGGAAAGCATTTGTACCAATCTTTTTCAAAATCTTGAAAGAACCATCCCTGATTGGTATTAATTTTTTGCCTCCACCTTTCAGTCTTTCTTTGTTGATGTGGAGTCAAATTTGATCACCCATTTTGAATTGATGATCAACTTTGTGTTTATCATGCCTAGCCTTATATTTAGCTTGGCTCTTCTCCAACTATTCTTGAATAGCTTTCTGAATCATCTGAATCCTCTGAATAAACTTTTTAGCCTTATTAGCATCAATGTTTCCATTCACCACTGAGTTAGATTCTTTTTCAAAAGAGAAGTCTAAAGGAGACAGGGAAATAACCAAAATAAGTCTCAAAAGGAGACTTTAAAGTAGAAGAATGCAAAGCACGGTTATAATAATGTTGTATATAATATAAATGTTCATCCCATAATTTAGGATGTTTACCACAATACCCCGTGAGTAGATGTACCACTGTTCGGTTGACCACTTTTGTTTATCCATTGATTTGTGGATGAAACGTTGTACTTTTCTTTAGCTTAGTATCCATCAAATCCCACAATGCTGACCAACACTAACCAACAAATCAAGCATTACGCTCAGATACAATAAAAGTGGGTAACCCAAAATGGATCCAAACATTTTTGAAGAATAAATGTGTAATATCGTCGCCTGTAACCTATTTATTACAAAGAACCAAAATATATATATTTTGAATCTATCCACAACCACATACAGATAATTATGTTTTCTTCATGACATAAGTAAACCTCCTACAAAATCCATAGAAATACTTTTCGAAGGACGGTTAGAAATAAGAAGAGGTGTATACAATCCTAACTTCTAGTTACTAGGTTTACTTGTGGAACAAAGAATGTAAGATTTAATATATTTAGATATATTTTATATCATAAGGGGCTAATATCAATATCTTTGTAACTGTACAACTGTTTTACCAATGCCAAAATGACCTGAAATAAGAGAAGTGCGCGCTTCTCTAATTATGTGAACTCGTTCATCTTGTGGAATATAGTTTTTTCCAAGATCATATAACATTCCATTATGCACATGAGAGTCAAATGCTTCTACTGATTTACCATTTATCAAATCTTCATAGACGTCCTTTAAATCAACATCTCTAGCATATTATTTCTTATAACTTTCATTAACAAAAAGACTATGCTGCAAAATAGTAGAGGTTACAATAGGAGGTCTAGAAAACATATCTACAACCTTATTATGTGTTTCATTTTGTACATTATAACAAGATGGAACTACTGCAAAAATCCCATCCATCAAAAGTGCCATGATTGTTGTAGCTTGGATTGTGATTGAAGGTATTACAAATGCTGATGATCCATATGAATGATTGTCTCTTTGCCCATCAAATAGTGTTTCCATTTTTTCACCCTCTACACCAAAGCATACAACTCTTTATCATAAGGACGATAATTTTTAACTACACTTGTAAAAGTTTTTGAATGAAAACACACCAGTTTTTAATTTTACATTAACACTGCCCCCATTGCATACCCAATAACATCAATTTCTATTTCAAAGGATTACTGTAAATTAGGAAGTGCAAGAATTGGGGATGTACTTATCTTTTCTTTCAAGATATTGAAATTTTATCATGCTTTTGTCTCCATTGAAAGACCTACTTAACACTTGTTAAAATAAGTAAAGGAGATGCAATATAAGAGAAGTTAACAATACATTTTCTCCAAAATTAAACTGCTCTGAAACAAATTCTAACTTCTATTGCATTATTTGGCCTTGGCCAATTCACTATGACTGAAACTTATGTAGGCTCTATTTTTAGTGAGCCATTCCCTACAACATAGCCTAAGTAAACCAAAGATGTTTTTGCGAATTCACATTTTGACATCTTAAAGAAACGTTTCTCCTTTTGCAAAGTATCTAAGACTTTCTTGATGTATTTAAGATGATCTTCCCATGTGTTACTAAAGATTAAAATGTCATCCAAGTACACAATTACAAAATCATCAAGAAATAGTCTCAACACATCATTCATAACTCACATAAATGTAGCAGGTGCATTACAAAGCCCAAAAGGCATAAAAATCCATTCAAAAAGACCTTGCTTAGTTTTGAAATCTATTTTTCAACTATCACCATCACTTATTCTTATTTGGTATTTAATCACTTCTCAAATCTAACTTAGTAAAATATTAAGCATGTTTTAATTGATCTAGCAAATCATCAATACGAAGAAGAGGGTAGCATTTTTTAATCGTGATTTTATTCAAAGATCAAAAATCCATGCATATTTTCCATGTACCATCTTTCTTTGGTACCAAGACAATGGCGAATCACATGGAGAGGTACTTGGCCAAATGACTCCTTTCTCAAGTAACTCCATCACTTGTTTCTTTATTTATTCATTATCTACTACTGACAACCTATACATGCCAATATTAGGGAGAGAGGCATCCTGTTACAATTGAATCTCATGTTGAATTTCTCTCTTAGGGGGTAAACCTTGTGGTTCCTGAAAAACACCATTGTAGTTAGAAATAATATTTTCTATTTCAAATTGATGTTTAGGATAACAAACCTCTAAGGCCTTGAATTTTTCATTATCCTTGGATTTTGCAATCATGAGAACAAAAATCTTAATTGAATTTACAAGTCTTTTCATTTGTCTTGCAGAGATAAGAGTCAAATTGGTTTTGACATGATGGGCTCTTACTATGTATTCAATCCCATCCTTTACAAGCACATATTTGTTCTCTTCTCTATAGAATATTTATTTTCTATCATATAAGTAAGGACTTCCCAAAATAATTCCATAAATATCCAAAAGAAATACATCTATCTACACCTCATCAATGAATTTAGAAGTAATAGCAAACCTCAAGGTGCATGCTTTTGTGACCTGCAATTTTGCATCATCACATACCCATCCTAAAAGATATGGTTTTATATGTGGTTTAGTTTTATGTACTAACTTTTTAACAAACTCTTCAAAAATAAGATTAGCTTGTGATCCACTATCAAAAAGAGAAACTAGTTTAGTATGTTTAGATATGACTATTATGTGGAAAAGCTCATTTTTTTTTACTTTCAGCATGCTTAGATTTAGTTTTAAAAGATGAATCAATAAAAGAAGGTTTAGGGTTAGAAGAGGAAGAATTTGAACCTTGTAGACCCATAGTAGTCACTTTTATTTCATCACCAAAATCTGATCCCAGGTCTTGTTGGATAACAACATTATCCTTCTTTTCCTTTTTATTCTAGAACCTCTTTGGCTTGAGTTCTAGATGGAGTTTTCAACACTTAGCCTCATCATGATTCTTCTTGTAGTGATTATAAAAAAAATTTCCTTCCTCTTTCTTAACACTATAAGTAGACTTACCCTTACCCTTTCCTTAACCTTGTCCTTTGTTTTCGACTAGCTTGTGAGAGTTCTTTCCATAGCCTTCCTTGTTCATCTTACCCTTGGCTTCCATATGAGTAGCTTGCACACAGACTTCATCAAGGTTAGAATGATTAAACATGAGAACAATATGTCTTAAATAACTATGCAAACCTCCAATATACTTTAGCAATGTTTCTAAACTATACAAAGGAATGCCCACCATTTATGTCTTCTTTCTAAACTCTTGAGTATAATCCTTCACACTCTAACCTTTATTCTATCTTAAAGTCTGCCAATACATAATAGCTTGTTGCATAAAACCCAAAGGATAAAATTATTTTCTTAGTTCAGAAACAAAATCATTCTAGGAAGAGATTACCTTACCATGTTACTTGAGATCTTAAATCTTACTCTCTCACTAGATGAGTGTTGTGTCACTTATACGAAGAGTAGCCAACTGAATATTGGCTTCCTCACTGAGAATATTTTGAATCCTACAATATATCTCAATCTGCTTGACCCAGTTATTCAATTTCTCTACACTGAGCTCACCATTATAAATTAACAAATCAAATTTAACATCTAATTTTAAATTTGAGATAGTTTTACCATTTGTAAAAGAGGAGGCCTTTTTAGAAGGTGAAGATGAAAGAGGAATTTCGTCTCTTTCATTTTGATCTTCCTTTACTTCTTTCCCCTTTCTGTGTTCCTCGTACATTTTATCAAATAAATTTTTCATGTTGAGAAAGGCACACTAGAATTTTATCTTAGACATTTTTGCTCCCATGCTTAACTACTAGCTTGCACATCTTGCACCAATTTCAAAATCAAACTTTGCAAGTTCCCCTTCACCATGTCTTGATTGATACATGCTTAACATAAAAGACTAGTGTAATTACCAGTCAATGTGTTAAATAGCCTTGATCATAGGTTCTAATACCAAATTGATCCATAAATCTAAGTTATAAAAACTTTTATAGTCTGCTTGGATTAGATTTAAATTAAAACAGAATATTTTAATTTCCAATTTCTCCCTTTTAATAAATACAAAAAATTAATTTATAAAACTTCTGTAATTTAATAAATGAAGTTAAAAATATTTCTGATCATAGAGAAGAAATTAAAAATAAAATATAAAACAAAAGATTTGTTTACGGGTTCACCAAATGACTACATCCCTGGGTCCAATCTATGAGTGTTCTAATCTTATTAAAACTCTTTGAGACTGATTATAAAAATCTCTTTGATTAATAATTTATTTCCATACTAGATATCTATCTGTGCAACAAAATAAACCTCCCAAAGGTTTTGCTGCATTCATATCTAGATATCTTTGTCTACTACTTCCTCTATGCAAATCCACTACTTCTCTTCAAAATCTTGTTACTGCCTCTGTAAAATAAATTGCAGCTATATATTTCTCAATGCTACTTGGTGTTAGCTGAGAAATAAAAAATTTATTCAGGGTACTAACAATTTCCTCAATTTGGGTTTTTTTCCATTTTAACATAGCATTGACTCTCTGAGATTTCCTGCTACTTGTATTCAGTTTTTCTCTACAACCAATCAAAATCAAAATCTCTATATAAATATATTAATACTATAGGATCCCATGAAAAAACCTAATAGTCTTGTACCATATCTATGGCCACATCACCCAACCCTAGATGGAACCATTACTCACTCTTATTTAGCAACAGTATGCCAGAGATAAGAGACATAACTACTAGGGTCAATCTATCAATAAACTCATTTTTTAATGCCCTGTCGATATCTATTCATAAATTCTACACCCTAACTTGTAGGTGTCCACATAATCACTACATAGTATCACTTAGTGTTTGCAACCACTAGTAGATTGCATCCCCTCTCATCGACAACTAGAAGAAGTATCACACATCCTCCAAAGTGATGGTCATATCCCCTATAATGAAGTGGAATGTGATGGTCTTAGAGTGCCATCGTTCCATTAACATTGTAATAAGTTCCATGTCTATCCTAATAAATGGTATCATGGCAATGTAATGTAATTCGGTCATCTCCAATAGTCCATAATATGTTGGACTCATCCTGTGCATCTCATGTAGGACTAGTGACCACCGTAATCATGACACTAACACTCCTAAGTTCCCCTACATCATAAAAAACCTATTATCCCTTAATCACTACAAGCTTAGCCTATTTACCTATCCTACCTATTTATCCATACTAATCAAACCAATACTAATCTATCAATCCCACCCATCCACTTATCCAACCTATTTATCCTCTCAATCCATACCAATCCAATCTATCAATCATTCCCTATCTCACCAATCTTAACTTATCAATCCCATCTAACCTATCAATCCCATCTAACCTATATGTCCATACCAATCCTAACTACTTATCCTTCTATCCCACTACCCATCTCCTTTTCATCCCCTTACCTAACTAACCCCCAAACACTATTATCAAAATTGCATATAGCCCTTAACCCTAATTTGTGATTTTATCAAAATTACATATCAATACTTATAGTTTTTCAAAATTACAAGTTACCACCTATAGTTTTATAAAACCACATATCCCCACATGTGGTATTACAATACCATAGATCCCCTATTATGTTTTTGAAAAATTGTACTTCACCACATACAGTTTTGTAAGACTACAAATTGCAAGGGTGATACCATTGCTTGCATCCGTAAAACTACAACTTAGGGTAATTCCCATAGCTGTGATTTTGCATTATTCATTCCTACCCCTAATGAATGCAAATAATAAATGCATTAATAGATAAAATCACTAAGCTTGGATAGAGCACTCATTGACAGTCCCACATCTATTGGTCTTTGAAACTCATATACTCTTTCTTCGTGGTGGGAAGCTCGTGGAATGTGGTCCATCATCCTTAGCTCTAGAGCTCAAATCACCAAATTCAAAGAGTGAAAATAACCTCTTTTACCCCCCTAATTTTCTATTTTACCCCCAATTACCCTATTCTTTTTCCCATCACCCTATTTGGTCCTTGTTAACTCTACCCATCTACCTAAACATCTAATATTGATTCTTTTATCCATTTATCCCTATATCAATCATGCCCAATCATATTTATGCTCACTATTTTATATCCTAAAAGTCATTTTAATCATTTTTTGCGGTTTGGCCTTCCATTACCCCACTCCTCATCTAACATCCCAAGTTAGAACTACATCACCCTAAGGTCTCTTCAGACTATGTAGGTAACACTGGGCCACCTTTTGGTGCATAAAGATAGCTTAGCCACCACTAGCACCAATTTTTATCCTGACCTCCCATGGTCACTCAAATATTTTAAATCATGTTGAGCTACGATCATTCTATCAAATTCATCTATTGTCCAAAATCACTTACCATATATCTTTTTATTGGCCTATAACTCTCCATTACATGTGTGTTTACCTAGGAAATATCACCAAATCATGGCCTTATATATCTATCCATCTATCTATTTCCTAAACATATTTCAATATTTGAAAAATCTTTGTCTTATCACATGAATTCACTCGCCTCTCTTCTTGGCATTGGTCATTACCTAGGAATCATCCTAAAAGGATAATCATTGTTGATAAGGTGTGTTTCTTGGGACTAGTCTTACACTTGTAACCTTAACCCATTGAATTTACCCTTGGGGCTCAACCAATACCTGGGGCATCCCAACCCTCATTGTTTTGATTTTATACCCACCCCATGAAACTCTTTTCGATTGGCCATCCAGTCCATTCCTCCCTGCATGTCCCCTCAAGGGGCCATCATGTAACCTCATTTTACTAACTCATCCATGCAATGGTTTTTATTTGAAAGACCATTACTCCTTACTTATTCACTTGCAATACCCTTTCAAATAAGGGTAAAATGTATACATCTAAATTCGTTCACCCCAACTATTTCACTAATTCTACTATTTAATATCGTAACCATTATCTTAACAAATTAATTAAATCCCATTCCCTATCATATTTTTCCTACATCATACTAACCCTTCTACACCCTCATGACATATTAATCCCTTCACTATCCCACTAACACCCCATTTAAACAACTAATCCTACATCATTTACTATCCACTTTCCCACTTGCTAATTTAAGATTCAAATATATTCTACTTACCCCACTTAGTCAACCTATCCCTATCCTCTCCTACACACCTATATCTTAAACCTCCCTAAACCCCTAACTAATCCCTATTAATTCCTGATCTAATTTAAAATCCTCAAAAATCTAGAGCCTTCCCTAACTTTCCAGAACTCTCTAAACTAGAGAGTTCTAATGAATTAAAAATTAATTTTAATTCTCCTATATGACCCTATAAATAAACAAGCATGAAGTTTGGTTAAACTAATTATAAAGCTTGTAAGCCATCCTTGCATGCATATACCATCTCTCTTAAATTCCTCATACCCTCTTACATCTATTTTAGCATTCAAGAAGCCATTAAACCATCCATCTTGAATCCACCATTATCAAGCAAGTCAAGAAGCATTGGAGAATCGATTTGAAGATCTTGGAGGGAATATAAGAGGAGCAAAGTGATGGTAAGAATCCATTTATAATCTTAATTGCTTCTATATTCTCTCCCTTTGATGTTTTTGTAGATTTTGGGTTAAGTTTACTATTTTTAGTAGTTTGAATCCATAACTCAAATTTATGAGCCTGCAAGTGGATTTTGTGTAGTGCACTTATATTGATTTAATTAGAATAAGGAGGTAGTGAAATTAGTTGATAATGTAGGACCACATTGGAATAAAGCACTACCAATAACATGTTCTTTTGGCATTATATTGTTAGTTTGATTTTGATGTGTAAGATAAGAGGGAGAGCAAATAGAAGAAAATGTATCTAATATATCCTCATCAATATTTACATTGACATGCTAATAGTAATCCTCATATCCATCATTACAACAATAGTCATCATCATCATTATAAATTTAATCATTGTCATGTTTTAATGTACAATCTTGGAAATTTAGCCATTTATTATTATAATTATGATAAAAATTTAGAAATTCATCAATTGGGTGAGAGGTAGGAGACTTCTTAGATGCCATTTTAAACTTACTAAATAATATAATGTAAATAATGAATAGGAAGCACACAAGAGGTATAATGTAATCTAACATAAGTATATGTTCCACTATGAGAAATATTTAACCCAATGTGTCTAAGAAATTAGGATTGTAAGTGAAACCCTAATTGCTAGTATTTGGATGTATAGGGACCTAGTATGTGGATCTGGGGTTTGAATGAGGATTGTTTTATAAATATTTAAATTACATTAAATTAATGAAATACTAATATAGTATTAATTTGAATGAGTTATGTTGTAACAAAAATTAGAAAAAATAGAAGTTTGAAATCCTAATTTAGCTCACAAAAATTGGAAGAAGGTAAACCCTAGGCAAAACGAGGTTGAAGCATTATTTGAAGTAAGTTGGGTTCACCAAATGTTTTAATCTTTTAGGACTTAGATGGTGTAAATCCTATGTTGTTAAAGGGTTGAGTATAACAATAAATCAAAATGAAAATTATAAATAATTGATTTGACAAACCTTTCCCAAAATAATAAAAATAGATAAAAAGAGCAATTATCTAGAATAAAATAAGTATTTTTGTGGCTTTGGAGGCTAAAATAGGCTAAAGAAATAGGCAAACACCTTCTGTTATATGACTATAGCTAAAATATGGTCTCAGATGATAGCACCTTTATGTGGATAGTAGTGCCATTTGGCATTAGTGTCTAATTCTAGAGCTAGTGTCCCTCTTGGAAGAGCCATCTAAAAATTTTAGGGAAGTTGTAGGAGGTTTTTGGAGACCTTTAGGTGGTTCTAGATCTTATAAAAGCTCACTTGTGTCACTTTTTAGATGAATATCTTCTAAAAATCCTAATAAGTACTTTCACACATGAAACAAAAATTAGATCAAATCCAAGAGAAAAGAAAAAATTAGGTTGTGGGATATTACGATCATGTAGAGTAGAAACCCTACTGTTTTAGTTGCTACCTACATTAACCCCAATGTTATGGGTCTCAGATTACATGTATTTATCTCTTAGGAAACATGCATAATCAATGTACATGGTATGTTAGAATGACTTTTCCTTAGGCCCTTCTTTGATCAATAATGTAATGTATAAATTTCATAGCTAAGTAGTATATAGAGTATTGAGTTATACTATTGATTGATTTTATGTAATTATGTGTCAAAATAGTAAGTGTTAGATGAAAAATTTGTTGTGAGGATCTTTATATAGAAGAAACTTTGATTTGAATATAAGACCTTGTTTGTTGGCCGACAAGTGTAAAAGAGGGATAAAAAACATAAGAGAATACACAAGGTTGGGTTAGGACCCAAAAACAAGATAAAATGACTATCAGATATTACAACCATAATTGGACATTAGCGCCACATGGTGCTACTATCTTGAAAATGGTTCTAGTGTTTTGAGGCCTAAAAAAGAGTTGAGACTAATCAGGATAGGCTAAGGGCCCCTGTGATTGGGAAAAGATGACTTAGGACCACTGAGGTACAACAAATAGGGAAGATAAAACATAATAAAGATTAAAATATCCAAAATTATCATGTGACTAAGGGCTATATTCATCATTGAGACCTTCATGTGAAAGAGCAACAAAAGACATAGTACTTGTGCTTGCTTGACTATATTAAGTCCATGGAACCTAACAAAGGATGTTTTAAATTAAAAATAACTTATCAAATATAGACACACACTTGAAATCTTTACAAACTTAATCAATAACCTTATCAAGATCGACAACTTCATAATTTATGCCTCTGCCTATTTTAGGCTCCTCAAGTGGTGGATCAAAAATAGTCACCTTGTAATTGATGTCCCAAACTTGGTTTGATATTTTTTTACACAAAAAATATCTCTCAACTTTTAAACTCCTTAAAACATTAAATTTTTTGTTATTTATTAAAAGATTTATCAAAACTTTTCAACCAAGATCTCTCCAATGTCTCATTACCATAGTCATTGATGCTTCAGTATAAACAAAATAAGAAATCAATTGGAAAAAAACATTGTTATACTCAAATGATATGTAAAATATTATGAAACATAAATAAGTATAAAGAAGCATGTATAATACAATGAATAACACTTGCTTATATAGGCAAGACAAAATAATATGAAAGCTAAACTAGCAAATGTGGGACAAAACCCCACATAAGAAAAAACTAGGTAAACACAAATACTTAGAGCCTAACAAGCATGAGTAATATACTCTAACACTCCCCTTAAAGTGAAGCTATGGGCTAATAATATAGGATGTAGTGTGAAGTCACGTGTCTTTATGGATGCTAATCCATCATACTAGAGTACATGGATGTCGAGTCACTATAACTACTAAGTCAAATTAGGAATGGTGTTGAATATGAGTATCACTAAACATAAATACTATGCTTCAAAGTAATAGGTAGAATGATGAACCTGAGGAAGCATCACTTGAACACCCTCCAACACAATGGTGAGAAGTAAATACAAATACTAGTGGGGTTGTCACACTAGTGTCACTGGTGGGGATACCACACTGATGTCACCATAAGAATCACCAAAAAGGCCATGAAGTTAAGTAAAAATCCTCATATGGGTTCTGACAAACAAAATGCTTGAATAAGATACCCATGTACAAAGTAGTAATCCATAAAACACTCAAAAGTGCAACATATAAATAACTCTCATAAGGTTGAGAAAAGAAAAAAAAACCCATAGGAAAAAACTCCCCCCAAAAGAGAGAAAAGAAGAAGAGAGAGATATAAAGTCCCCCAAAGATGATGCTGAAGAAGTCTACACCCAAAGTACTCATAAGTCATAAAAGAACTCAATCTACACGAGTGGTCCGAATCCACTACTAGATGAAAAAACAACTAACGCTAAGCTTCACCAGAATAGCTTTTATTAAAAAGACTATTAGTGGTGATAAAAGTACAAAAGAGTAATGCATGTGCAAGAAATTATCAACACCGAAGAAGTAGAATGTACATCACCCCCATACTATCGACTAGATGGAGTGGAGAAACAAAGGTGTCTACATGAGTGGTTTGAATCCACTACTCAAACACCAAACAAGTTGACACTTTATACACCAGAATAGATCCATGCCATGTTGAAAGAGACTATCAAACTATCAAAAAAGATAAGTGATATTAGGATTCACTAGAATAGCTATATTCAAGTTGTGGGAGACTGTCAACTATAAAAAAAGTGTCAAAAATACATATAAGTCTCTCAAAGATGATGGCCCATGGTGGTGATGGAAAATAAAAGCAATTGATGAAGTGAAAAGGTGCCTAAAATATAGCACATAAATGCATGAAGGTAGACAAGGTTGAATCAACACAACCCCCCATGACACTTTATAAATTAGTGCAAGTACAATATAACCCATACACAAAACACTAGATGAAAACAAGGAAGACACTAGGCTTCACCATAATAGCTCCAAATGAGGAGACTGTCGACCTATCTGATAAGCCATCAAGAGAGATGCTCTAAAAATAAGGGAGTGAATAAGATGTCTCCATAGAAGAAGGTGAGGTGCTAAGAAAGGGGCCTCGAGAAGACATGACACAACTACTAGTGTGTCAAAGTAGTAATGCATGTCATGGACTGATAGAAGAGTGTGGAAAATGGTGAAAAGAGCCATAATGCATGCAAAAGGACATAAGATTCAATAAAAAATACATTTGAGACAATGCGTGCATGAAGTATAATATAGGTCCCATAACACATGAAACCTCATAGTAGTGATAATGTACACTCAAAAATAAGACATCAAACTCAATCAAAAATGCATCTATAAGTGCAATAAATGATGACATTGCAAGCGATAAGAAGCAAGAAGGAAGTTTGTGTTTTCTGTGAGGGGGTCTGACCTCCTGCTAAACCAAACCTCAGCCTCTGATCTCTGAAAAATGAAAGAGATAAAGTATGTTCAAAAAAATAAATATTCCCTAAACAAATGCTCAAAACATAGCAAATGTGTCACCAATAAAATGTCACCACATGACAATAAGCACAATGCAACACAACTAATACGAAGAGAGCCCCCTAAAATGTGGCACTTTATATTTTAGTGTAGTTTATAATATAAATATGCCCAATGCATGGGAAATTAAAAAACATTAAATTTTTCAAAAAAAGGTACTCAATTTTGAGCTACCAATCAAAAGTTATTAAACAATTACATTCCCATCAATAAGGCCTATTTAATAAAATTTGCATTAAAAGTTTGAAAAAAGCATTGCATCTAAGGGGAACCTACCCTTCCAAACACTCTTTGGAACTAACACAAAACTAGGAATCTGCTCAAATTAACATAAGTCAAAATAAGTTCATCCAGTAACCTCTATGCATGTACGAGTGAACTACACTTCCTCTTAAGGAAAAAATATAGCTATTTAACATAAATAATGAATATATAATTGTTTTAAGAGGAAATAAGGTGGATTCATATTGTCTGTCACCTCTTGGTTGGCAATGAAGACCCTATACAGGGTTTGAGGAGATCAGGTCTCCTTGAAGAGGGTCCTTTTGAAGCGTAGACCTATGTAAATGCTCCTATGTAGTTGATGCATAATAAGAAGGAAAAACATAGTCCTATAGTAGAGAAAACATGTATTACCAAATACCATGTAGATCCAAATGCCATGCACCCAGTCCAATGCTCCACTTTCAATGCAGATAGTCTTATCCAACACAGACCTGGGAAAAAACAAACCAAAGTGGAATTGCCATGAAAGAGATAGAAAAAGAATGCAAATCTCCAAAAATATACCAACCTAACTCCACTTAGCTCCAACATAACAATATTGAAAGCATGCAAACTTGGGGATTATAATGTGGAAGATCTAAAACAACTTAGACCTCCAATGCATTAGAGATTGGAGAATGTAAAACATAGACCTAAAATACAATTTTCTAGTGCATCCTACCTACACTTTTCTTCACAAAGGATGCATATCTCTAATTCTCAATGCACACACCTCAAAAATTTCAACACAGTTAGAAAAATATAATGTAGAAAGGATGCCAGTTAATAAACTAGTGCCAAGTGGTGTCAGTCAAATAGAAAAAAAACTCATATCGATGATGCCATTAAAGGTTCCTTAGACCATGGCTTTGTCACGCCCCTACAATAGAAAACCAAAGCCTTTTGTGAGTAGTCAACATATAAGAGGCTATGAGTGGGCATGACACTCATGCAAGTTGAGGCAACTACGATTTGGAATGCCCTCTTTGTGCATTCACTTAGTATACTCCATGATTGAAGTGACCCATAACAAAGGAATTACAATTCATTCTCACTACAAAAAAAGGTTTGTCACTAATGTTGAGACACAGGAGGCTTCAACCAATGAGCATCTTATTTTCCATGTGAGTTGAGTGAAAATGCCAAGGTGCAGAATGGCAACAAACAGCTTGCCCTTGGGATAATGTTAGACCCCCATACGTAGGTCCAACTGCCACCCAAATGCCACCAGCTCAACCAACTTTGGGGATAAAAATGCATAGTTGTAAGGAAAATGCACAGTAAAATGAAAAAGTGTAGTAAAATAATCAATGAATTCTTCTACGCTCCATGCATTATTAGAAGACTACGCTCCATAGTTGGCTTCTAACGCCACTTCTCCATAGATCTCTAAATCAATATGCAGTCTTTAATAAAAAAATATAGATTGATTTTCATTCTAGATCCTCATAGACCTGATGGGGAGGATGCTAAAGACTAAATAATGACACTCTAAGAGATGGCTTTGATTAACATGAAAGAGTTATCAAAACTCTTCAGCCAAGATCTCTCCAATGGCTCATTACCACAGTCATTGATGCTTCAGCATAAATAAGAGAAGAAATGAATTGACAAAGCAAATGTTATACTCAAATGATATGCAAAAGATTATGAAACATAAAGAAGAATGTATATTACAATGAATAGCACTTGCTTATATATGCAAGGCAAAATAATATGAAAGGTGAACTAGCCAATGTGGGACTAAATCCCACATAAGACAAAATTAGGTAAACACAAATACCTAGAGCCTAACAAGCATGAGTAAGACACTCTAACATTTCATACATTAGATTTACCTTGAGGAAGGTTCTAGACTGAGTTAGATAGAGATAAAGATTGAAGGAATTTTATTACATGCTTTTAAAACTCTATAAGCCCTCACACAAAGTTCATGACCCTTGAAATGGACCTAAGACCTTTAAAATCACTCTAAACTAATTCAAAATTCAAATCATGCTTTTAGCGAGAAAACTTGAAAATGCCTTCAAATGGAGTAGCAAAGACAAATGAAGCATAATATGGCTTCTATTGACTACTTATGACCTATAAGACTCCCTAAAGCCCAAAAAAAACATAATTAATCTATTTTCATTGATTCTCTTGCATCACCCCTTCCCTTAAGCCATGTCAAAATTCATGTGCATAGCATCTATTTTCAAAATCTATGAAATACGGTTAGTCTTAACATCTATCTTGAAATAGAGGAGCCCTAAAATAACTAAGAGTCA
The DNA here is from genome assembly GCA_037957365.1 of Torreya grandis. Classification (NCBI taxonomy): domain Eukaryota; kingdom Viridiplantae; phylum Streptophyta; class Pinopsida; order Cupressales; family Taxaceae; genus Torreya; species Torreya grandis. The sequence goes on along the minus strand of JARHVA010000734.1, from coordinate 4,574,683 downwards.
CACTCTCTTTTGTAGGTTTCACATTAAATGTATCTTACCATTACTTGGGTCATAATTAATCAGTTAAATCTATTATCCTATCTCAGAGTCCATCTATTGAGTTTCCATCATATCAAAAGGCAAGTTATTGTTATCACATCTACCAAATGGTTCATAACTCTATAATTTGACTTAAAATTCCTCCCTCTAAGAGAGGATATAATTCTTATAATCTAATGTTTTGTAATTCGTTAGTACATATGTTAAAGGTTTCTTGTTACCTCCACCTCATTCCATATTTTTATCCTCGATGTTGCCATCCTAGTCACCATGCTGATCACAAATGTGGAACAAGGTGGAGCCATAGCTAAAATGACTCAAATTTCAAAGTAAGATGGTTCAAATTATTTTCTTGTCTTACTAAATGATAATTATTATGTTAGAAAATAGACAGTGTCTAACACCACTTGAATTGTGTCATAATTAACATGTTTCTCAATTATCAAATGAGATGGTCATTGTTAACTTGACTGCCAAATATCTAAACTAGCAATTGCCCCAAATGTGTAAAGAAAGTAAGAGGAATTGTATATTTGTGTTTTGTGATTATATTGAGTATGTATTAATATATAATATATCAAATATATATAAATATTATCTTATATAATATATAAATCATATTAATGGTAATGACCTCATAATTGTTGAGTTGTTCACACAAATACCTGTTGATTTGTTTTTGCCTGACCCAACACCAACTTCGTCATTACCAGTCGGTTAATCAAAAACACTACAAAGAGAAATTTATTAAATATTTATAATATGGAAGAAATAAGCATTCAAACTATGTAAATCTATATAGCAAGAATTAATAGTCATAACAATTAGCAAAATTTTAATTACAAAATAAGAAAATTTAAATAAGAATAAATATTTTCAGTGAAAATAAAATCCCCATGAAATTCCAATATATCTTAACTAAAAATTAAAGGGATATTGATTGAATCAATAAACAAAGACCAAACGTGGTTGTGAAGATCCCAATAAAACAACTTACAACAATCAACTGGAAGGATGAAAAAGACCATCCATAACTTATCAAAATGACAATAAATGTTATCATGGATAACCCCTTTTTAAGATTTTAACCCTGCCATTTAATTCCAAAATAGAGCCACCAAAACCAATCATAAATTATACTAACCAACTAAATGTGGGTCTCTCTCTACCCTCCCTGTCAATTCACAATAAAGTAAAATCAAATATGCTCCAGCCAATGTATAATGAAACTCATGACGGAATCGAAGAAAGTCACTTTTACGATATAATTGTTAAACATAGGAAATAAATGTGAAGCGACTCGCACTCTCAGAAAGAAACACGACCATAATACATATACATTATATATATGTCATGTCTAGACATGGAGATAAATGCATATTTGTAGTTTGTTGAAAGCGTAGAGGGGCTTTCTAAGTCTGTTGAAATCCTTGACTTAAATGAAATGCAATTCCACTTGAGTTGAAATAACTGAGATAAAAATAATGATGGCTCTGTTGTTCTTAGGTTGAGTTAAAGAAAACAATAGAATAAAACTTGATATGGTTCATCATCAATCTAAACAGTTGTCTGCATGTTCATCTGATAGAAATAAGTTTGGTTTGTAGCAGGTCAATTGTTTGAATCTTGGGAGAAGCATTTTAAGCTTCGAACCTATAGCTCAATTAGCACCTTCTTATGCTTCACTACTTCAAAAATATAGGTTTTACAACACGGAGGATCATCCACCTTTCAAAGCATTCTTAAAGAAGCAATAAACTATTATGTGCCACCATCTTCCCCAAATTGCCACCATTCAAAACTGCGTTGTCGTTAATTTTTGATTCTCTGGTAAGCTCTAAAATTATATCTACTCTGTCAAGACTCCTTTTAATGATTGTGATTGCTCTCTAATGAATATAGATTGAGTGCACAAAAAGAGGGATTCGATCTCCGATCGGGCCACGTGTAAGCAACTTTATTACATGAATTTAAATGGAAATAAGGGCATGTGCATATCACTAAACAAACCTGCCACTGCTGGATATTGCCAACCCTTTGCGCTCAAATTCACAAAAAAATAAGCCCTACCCTTTGCACCCAAATTCACAAAAAAAAAGCCCTACGCCCTGTTGCTGGGGCACACAATAACAACGACAAGAGAGGAATATGACTACTCTTAATAAACAAATTTAAAGGGGGAGTGTCTGTGGCAACATATTTTTAGCATCATCATCATCTCTGGTGATAGATTACAACCCATCCACAGAGCTTCGACTATCCTACTACACTTTCTTGCCCAGTGAAACACTCCTTCAAGATGCTTACTTGCATTTTAAGCCTTCAACTACAAATAATTCAGTAGGTTGATTTATGCTTGCTATGCAAAATTGAATTGTTGGCCAATGTAAATGGCATCACGTGCTACCAAACTGCTCTCCACCACTGCTTCCCCCCAAATCAGTGCCATGCAAAACCAAGTTGTTTATCATGGAATATTTGTTCTTTTTTCGTGATGTAAGATGAATATACGGGCTTCACCCACTATATAAGCCTTTGGCTAAATAATAATCTTAACAATTATTACCAGAGCATCAATTATCCAAATCACACTTCAAAACTGTGTGTTTTCCCTACTTCTAATCTTAATTAATTAACTACACTTTTGTTATTGTTTTGCATATGTTAATTAGGTTTCGTGTCCAATTTTGTTGTAGACAAACATTAAATTTGAGATTAAACCTTATTAGTCATGTAAAATTTTGATAATAGTTATCTATTTAACTTTGTTTTTCAGATATGTTAGAATACTTGATAGTAATCAAATTGTTTAGGTCTTTTGAGTTACATAAATATCATCTCTACTTTTAAGTAATTGCTTATAATAAGTTGATTTAGCATACATTTAAATTATGATTTCTTTTGATTAAGTTATCATAATTAGAAGGCTCTATTCTTTTAAAATTACTTAGAGATCAATTTTACTTGCTTCTTATCAAATGTTTTTAGAGATTTGTATTTGAATAAATGACATTACAAGCTATCATCCTTACCAATTGAACTACAACATTTTCGATTAAAGTGAAAAATATAAACCATTCGCAATTATCATCTTCCTTAAAAAACATATCGCTTAAACCATTATCCTCATCAATTGAACAACCTTTTCAATTAAAATGAGAGAAACAAAATATTCAAAATTATCTTCCTAAAAAAACATTTCACTAATATATGACTACCTTTTATACACATACTAATATGCATAAATTTGTAACTATACCTAATAATTAAATCTTTTTTAAGTAAATCAAATCCAACAAAAATAACGTAAAGATGTTCAACCGCCACACATGGAGATAAGTAAAACGCCACTGTCAACCTGCATGCGGTGTCGAATAACTTGGCGGACGCCCACCGACAAACGGATCGAGGGTAGGCCCGCAAAAATGCCGGCGTAAACATAAAGGTGTAAACGTGGCGAAACTAAACAAAATCGTTTCATCGACCGACAAAATCCTCATGTCTTTCCCTGTCGGACCCGCAATTTCAGTTAGAATAATTTTTTTGACGATGGCGTCTTTCCGGAACTTTCGAGGTTCCATCCGACAGTCAGTCATGGAGACCTTTTCTGCAGGATCTCCAGACAGTCGGTCATGTAAGAAGTTGACAAGTGTATACAGTAGCTGTCAACAACGTATTTGTTGTTACTGTCCTGTGTTTCCACAGCCTCCATTGCCTATAAAATTACTTAACACCTCTCCAACGTTTTGCAATCATCCGCTACATTCTGCAATACAATCATTGCTACTCGTTTTCATCCATAAATTTTCATACTTTCGTATTGCCCGTTTCAACAAAATGGATAAAGAGCTGTTTACAGAGATTTTAAGCGGAAAGATGACTGTACTCAGCGGCGGTTATTCCAAGAGAGCCTATGTTACTTTCCTTGCTGGATGTGGAGATTACGTTAAAGGCGTTGTTGGCTTGGCCAAGGGTTTGAGGAAGGTGAAGAGTTTGTATCCCCTTGTTGTGGCAGTCTTACCAGATGTTCCACAAGACCACAGGTTACAATTGCGTAACCAGGGTTGTATTGTTCGTGAGATCGAGGCCATCAATCCACCTGAGAATCAAGTCCAGTTCGCCATGGCTTACTATGTTCTCAACTACTCCAAATTGCGCATCTGGGAGGTATCTACGCATCATTTTTCTTGTTTTTGCCTTTTCCCCCCTTTTTCTGTCGTTGATCACGATATAATTTGTTATGAAAGGGGGATTTTAATTGACATTTTGGCTTAATTGATTTGTGTGTGCAGTTTGAGGAGTACAGCAAAATGGTGTATCTGGATGCAGACATTCAAGTGTTCGACAACATTGATAACCTCTTCGACATGCCGGACGGGTATTTGTATGCTGTGATGGACTGCTTCTGTGAGAAGACATGGAGTCACACGCCACAACACAAGATTGGATACTGCCAGCAATGTCCCGATAAAGTCCGTTGGCCTGCTGAAATGGAGAAGCAGCGACCTGCCCTGTATTTCAACGCCGGAATGTTTGTGTTTGAGCCGAGTAAATTGACCTTCGACAACATGATGGAAACTCTCATGTCCACCACGCCAACACCCTTTGCAGAGCAGGTACAAAGCCATATTCTCATTGTTTATCATTGTAAAATCAGTTTCAATTATCTGGTATTAATTAATTACAGCGAATCGTCTCTCATTGCAGGATTTCTTGAACATGTATTTCCAGAAGATGTATAAGCCAATTCCATTAGCGTACAATCTGGTCTTGGCCATGTTGTGGCGTCACCCTGAGAATGTCGACATTGAAAGAGTAAAAGTAGCGCATTATTGTGCAGCTGTAAGTTTTTCTTTTCTTTTTGGCTTCTGCATCCCAAATCTGGCTCAATTGTTTTTTTATCTGTAGATGAATGATTTACATTGATGGATGTGCAGGGCTCGAAACCGTGGAGGTTCACCGGAAAGGAGGAAAATATGGACAGAGAAGATATCAAAACATTGGTGGATAAGTGGTTGGAGATATACAACGACGAATCCCTTGATCTGAGATGGAATAAGAGAAGAGCAGAGGCAGAGGCAGAGAGCAGATCGGATGAACATCAGCTCACTTCTAAGGCTTTGCGTGGTGCAATGCCTAAGTCGGTCAACGCAATGCCTGCTCCGCCTGCAGCCTAAGTAGGATCTTTAAATTACCTAAGAATTTATATCCTATAAGCACAATAGGTATCTGTTAGTCATAAATTGTGTGTTATCAGGCGTCAAAAAGGGCAATGTGAACATATTTGCTGGCTCCGCTTGTGCCCTAATTTATACATGGGAATAAAATATGTAAATTACAGATGAAGGTTGTATAAGCTCAAACTGTATATATCCTATTTGTACTCATAAATTCGTTGTTATCCGGCGTAAACAACACTCCTTTCTTCAAGAAGAGTGTTTGAACATTTGTTACCCGGTTATTAATTATATTTTTATTAATATGAAAAAAAATTAGTTGTATACAATATTTTGTTTAAGTGGTTGACTTGCATTTACAAGTTAAGAGGGTCAAGTTCAAATCTTATAAGTGACATATATCATACAAGGGTGAGAGAGGTTTTGAGTTTTATTTACAAATTAATTGATAGCGGTTGTTTTAATAGTTGTAAATTTGCTTTTTCGATATATTAATTTTATTTATTTAATTGTTTTAATTTGAGTGTTAATATCTTCATTATTTGAATCAAGTGTCTTATCTAGTTTTAGATACAAGGTGTGTCTATTTTAGGGGATGATGATAATACAAGATGATTGATCATTTATTTGTCTTGAGTTGAGTATTAGTGTTTTCATTATCCGAATCAAGTGTTATATTTAGTTTTAGAGGGTGTGCCTATTTCAAGATGATGATAATAATATGAGATGATTGATCGAGTCAAGTGCCATATCTACATAGGGGTGAGCAGTGCCTATCTCCCTATTTCAGGGTGATTCTCCGATTATGATTCCTCATCCCTTCTTTGTTGCATCTCTTATCCAAGTAGATTATCCAACCAAACCTCGATTATGGTGAGGCATCTCCAGTCTGCTGACTATATGTAGTAGTGAGCGCATGTATACATAACCCAGATACATATAGGTCAATTGCGCTGAGTACCATTTGGTGCATGGCATAAATGGATTGGATTCTCGATTCGAGTGTTGATTCTCAAGTGCTACACAAATTGATTTTTCAATTGCTTATTTATATATATGGTGAATGCCATTCGAGTACAATACAAATGAATTCTTCAGTCGAGTGTTGATTATTCATTTGTTATCCAAGTGTTGCACCCATCTATTTTATCTGAAATGGATTGATTCTCCAATGTTATTCAATTGTCAATTATTGAGTAATGACCATCCATTAATGCCAAATGTAAATTAGATAAGCCTTTTTTTCCCTATCTCCCCAATGTAAATAAGAAATTAAGCCTCCATCTACACTAAGCTATACTATGACAATAGTTCCTTCTCTCCTCATCCCCCATATATCACTCCACTATTCACTAAGGTATATAGGTCCTCAGATGCATGATCAAAGTGCATTGGATTGATTGAAGTGCACTAGATCAATTGATTGATTGAAGCACATATCTCCATACCAGGATAATTGTGGGATGAGCTCCCCACTCGATTGACTCGACTCCAACATATAAATAGATTTCCCCATTTGCCCATTTATATAGATGCAAGTGGTCCCTAAGCCCTATAATCTAATATATATTCCCATATAGATATATAGGGCTCTTCCATTGGCTATATATCTAGAGGTGGGATGATAAATAGATAGTTTGACTACCAACTATAGATTTCACATATATAGACAAGGGGCCACCATGTGGAGATATAATGGAGCCACGTATAAATCGTTGGTCGAGCATAGCTATATAGAGTAGGCCATTGGGAGAGTTCCTCCCTAGCCCACCTATATGTAGATAGTATTGTAGGTCATTGGGGGAGTGCCAAATAAAACTATAACTATATATAGGTATACTATATATTGGTTGGGGAAGGGGCAGCCAAAGAGCACATTGAGTAACCTAGCTCGGGGGTGTTTAGATTTAGATATTGAGGGGGGCGGGGAGGGCGGACCTCTATATATATATATATATAGACCGTATTTGGATAACGAAGAACTTGACTTGGAATTAGTGGAGATTGTGTTGTATATGAACAATCGATTCAATAATATATACCGTATTTGGATAACGAAGAACTTGACTTGGAATTAGTGGAGATGGTGTTGTATATGAACAATCAATTCAATATATATATATATATATATATAAACATTTTTATTGAATCGACTGTTCATATACAACACAATCTCCACTAATTCCAAGTCAAGTTCTTCGTTATCCAAATACTGTATAGTGGCTTTTAATGTAAAGTACTTGCTGCCTAATTTTTTCTCATCTAAGAAATGAACCGCATTTTTGCACTTGGAAAACCAAGGATTTAATCCCAACTCTTTTAGCTTGCACTTCAATATTAATTTATAACTATTTTTGGATATTTCTCAATGTGCTAATTTATTCACTTTTATTTCTTCTTTTTCTTTTTGTGTGTTTTACTCTCTTTTTCAGTTTTTTGTTATTCATTATCCGATCCCAAATCCAATCAAAATTTAACTTCATCCCATCCCTTTTTGTCACCTTCTACTTGTTTTTCAGCATCTAGTTTCAAAATTTTAGTTTTTGTCTCTATTCGGAATGTTTCATCCTCATTGCTTATTTTTTTGAGATAAAGATTCTTAAAGTCTCGAATTAGGAAGTCACAAGGTGAGCGAAGTGAATACGTATCTCTCCTCTCTATGGAGGTTGAGGTGGTATCATAGCTCTATAAATAGATAAGATATAGATGGATGACCCTAGGTCGAGGCGGTATCACATATATAATAGAGGTCGCATCCCAAGACCATAGAGGCCATCCAATAAAAGGGAGTGAGAGACTATATCTATATAGGGTGGGGCGGAAGAGATAGAGCACTCCCCCCACCACTCTCTCTCTCTCTCTCTCTCTATATATATATATATATAACCCCTGATCTGACAGAGGGAATAGGCAAGTGGAGGGTGCCCATTCGCGATAGGGAAGGAAGGTGTTCCTATCTAGATTTATCCCTTTGTCTAACGTGTTTTCCCTTGGGCTAGTAGTTAGAGGAGGTGCCTGCTTGGAGTTGTGGATAGGGGTGGTTTCCACTTGGATGAGTAGATAGGGGTGGTGTCCTTCGCTAGATAGGGGTGGTGGCCGCTCCTATCTATGATGGGGGTCCATATCCCATATATAGATAGGATGGAGGAGCAATATAGGATAGGGGCAGTGTGAGTGCCTAACTATAGATAGTCCCCTACCACTTCTCCTGCTAGAATCACTTAAGTGTTCCCCCTCCATCTAAAGATAACTAAGTGCAAGGGCCCATTGACATTTCACTATTAATCAACCCAGCCATTGGACAATTCAATTAGAAGTGCCTACCCATAGCCATCACAAATAGAGATAGAATATAAATGTGTATTAGGGTAGACCTATTGAATGAAGTCAAGATTATTTTATTCAGGGTTTAGGATAGAAGGGCCCAAACTGAATGTAGGGGTACTCGACCAGATAGAGAGGAGGTGATATAGATATATATCTAGTTGTATAGATGTATAGTTGTTTAGTTGGATCAGTCTACCCATGAAACAAGGGTAAATGTTCTCTATATAGTTGAATTCGTGTACCATTTTGGTCATTTATGCCCTATAATTGTGGGTGCTTGACATTTGAATATGCTACTTGTCGAACCTAACCCATAGATTAGAGAACTAGATATAGTCGAACATGGGTGAGCAACATCGAGCCACTTGAGAGATTGAGGCCTATCTATAGTACTCATGAATCACTATAGGGAAAGGTCCCATTATATGGATGGTCCACCCTCTATAAACAAACTGAGATAGCCAAATATATTATATGGGGGAAAATATTTATGGGTGTATATATAGTTGGTAAATTCTCCTCTCCATCGATTTCCATTCCCTTAGATTCATAAGGCTATGACATAAAGGGCCCTATCTATTTATGGAAAGCTTGAGAGGCCTATCTATATATGGGGAGGTGATGGATGCCTCTTATTCGTAATAGTGCTCAACCAATAATTAGTTATAGTTCTATCTAGGAGGCCTATCTACCCTATCTATATATGGGGATAGATGATGTGGTGGCCCTAAATATATATGTCGATGACCCTACCCTATATAGTGGGACTCAAATGATAGGTTTCCCTGTATATCTACTCTAATGGCAATTACCCCCTGCACCACCTTCCCCGATCCTTCCACACCTGCTACCCCCCTCCCCTCCCTCCCACACATAGACTTAAATGATTGGTTCCCCTATATATCTAGTCTATATGGCAATTACCCCCTACGCTAGCTGCTCCGCTCCTTCCCCCACTGCTCGCCCCCCCCCCCCCCCCCCCCGCCGCCGCCCCCCCCCCCCCCCCCCCGCCGCCGCCCCCCCCCCCCCCCACACATATATACATACATATACACACACAAATATATGTACATATATATACATATATACATATGTACATATATATGTATATCTATACACACATGCATATGTATATGCATACATATACACACATAGACACACACACACACACACACACACACACACACACACACACACACACACACACACACACACACACACACACACACACACACATATCTTGGCATGGTACTTTCCCAAACCCTATATCTATAGTTCAAAAAGTAGAACATTTATGCCCAACCATATATAGATAGGGGCCACCAATTCCTTAAATCCATAATCTTGCTTGCCTCAAATTCATAGTTAGATAGGGGGGCCCTTACTCTACGCTAGAGAGGTTATGCCTAGCCATTTACAGATAGGGTCCACCAACTCCTTAAATCCATAGTTATGCTTGCCTCAAATTCATAGTTAGATAGGGGGCCCCTTACTCTACTCTAAAGAGGGAGAAGGAGAGGCAGAGGGAGAGGTTGGTGTAGTCCCTTCTAGTAGGGTGGGAGAGGTCTCATCCAATATACATGGAGAGGTCTAACCATATAGGAAATATAAGGATCAATCCCTACGAAGAGAAGAAAGCTCAGGTACAATTTTCCAGATCCATAGATCAAGGGCCCTTAGCTTTATCTAGACCAATGAGAGAGGAACCCCCAAATAGATCTACAACAACCTCGACCAACAAGGCTCGCCTATTCCATTCCATATAGTCATAACATACCATAGCCCTCCCATATTGTCATCAGTGATACCATGTATATAATAGAATATAGAATATATGGATGCCATATATAGGGCACCTAGATTGATATATAAGGCTGCCCATATCATATGTACTGGAAGGAACTACCCTATATAGAAAGAAGGCAAACCTCTCCCTCTCTATAGATAGTAGATTAGTGGAGATGGGTGCAGTGAATCTAGCATTCCAGATCAATTGATTTGTTGCTACCTCAGGGGGTATATATGCGGGTGAGGAGGTTGTTCCCCTAGGAAAAGACTAAACATGAGATAAGCGTGTTTGCTTGTTTAGGTCATATTCTTACTTTTAAAGCTGAGTGAGGTGTTGTTTGGGGTAATTTTTACCTGAGCGATCCTCTCAAATCATTAATGACCACTTTGTTGATGATACTTTCCTCACCCTTGAAGAGTAGGTAAAAACCTTCTTAGAAGCCATGAAGTGTCTTGACATTTTTTGTTTAGCTTCTAGGTCTAATTTGCAATGGAGTAAAACTCAATATTTTAGACAAAGCATGATTCTTATGCTTGAGTGGCTTCTCTATTACAAGTGGAAATGGATCAATAGAGGAGAATAATTCAAATTTCTAAGGCATCCCCTTTGGATTTGATAGTTCTCTTGCAAAGCTTTGGTAATATGTCCTTAATCGTGTTGAAAATAAGGTTGAATATTGGGTTACCAAACCACTCTCCTTAGCAGGGGAATTCCAAGTTTGCACTAAGATATTAGTTGCTACCCATGTTTACTATTGCTTTGTTGGGCTCCCTCTAAAGCCTATTATGATAAGTTGGCTAAAATTATGATATATTTACTCTGGTCTAATGCCAAACAAATGAGGGATTCTATCAAGTTTTTTAGGACATCTATTGCTTCCCTCGTGATAAAGGAGGTATGGGAATTATTGATGTTTATAGGTAGAGCACAACTTTGTCTGCTAAATGGGTTGTTAGAACCATTAAAAGCAACGAATCTTGGAAGATATTGCTAAGACATTGTACATCCTCTAGATCTCTCTATGAAAAACCTAGTTGTAAAAATATTGGCTTTCACACCCTTTTTATCACATCAACATCAGTCAAAATTGAAGGATCATTTGTGGAAAAAAGCATATGGAAGGATTTTGATGCTATTAAGCCCCATATGAGATGGACTGGTGATGATTTTTACATTGGTCTATCGTTTATTGATCATAATATATGGTGATCTCCCATTGTGAACAGTACTAATGTTTTGTAGGTAGAATTGCCTAGGATAAAAGTGTTAAGGCTCTTCGGGAAAGGAATTCATACCTTTCGAGATTTGGTCTCTTCTAGGGATTGGACTCCTTGGCCGGATTTGAAAAAAAAAATTATTTGAATAACGTGGACTTACCTTTTATTCTTCACATTCAAGAGTTAATATTAGATGTTATGTTGCACAAATTGGGTTGCAACCGCTAGGCTCATGGTGGAAGGACTAGAGATGGATTTGTGATACCTATTTTGAATACTAGTCCCTAGGGCTCCTCTATCAGGGTATGAGTCCCTTCTCTTTTGCTCTCAACAAGCTCAATAGGCGATGGGGTCTTAATTCATCCCCTAGGGCATGGCTCGCCAGGGTCAACCAAATTTGGATGGCTCATCTAGAGCCCAAGTTGGCCCACTTCCTCTGGTGCTTGGTTTGCTAAGGTCTTCCACTCAGAGAGTGGTTGTCCCATATTGAAATTACTCAACCCAAGTGCCTTGTCTACAAGCATCTAGAGTCCTTCAAACATCTCTTCTAATCTTTCCCTAGAGCCCAATCTGTTAGGCAATGGATTCATGGCCTGTTTCATTCTTATCATCTTGAGCCTTTCTCTTGGTGTCT
>JARHVA010000734.1:4515000-4555000 GCA_037957365.1 Torreya grandis | reverse complement strand
GAATCATCTGCTTCCTTCCTTTGTCTGGCCCTTCCTTTGAACCGTTGAACCTATGAACCTTTAAACTTTGAACTCTTTTAGTTTAAGGTTCAATCGGTTCATTGGTTCATCTTTTGTTCCATCGCTTCTCTATTTTTCAAAGTCCCTTGATCTCTTTGAATCTATTGAATCCATTGAACTTGTTGAACCCGTTGAACCAATTTGGTTCAAGTTTCAATGGTTCAACGGTTCATTCCTTTGTTATTTGAAGCCTTCTTTTCTTCACTGCCCTCTGCAAGGGCACTTGGCCTTTGGTTCACTGTCCTCTCCAAGGGCACCTGGTCTTTTTGCTTTGAGGCATTCCTTTAAACTAATCAATTGAACCGATCGATTGAACCAACTACGGTTCAATGGTTCAATCTTGTGTTCACTTGACCACTTAAACTAATCATGTTGAACCAACTTTGTTGAACCAAGTGTTGTGAACCAATCGCTCATTAAACCATTGAACTGTTGAACCCGTTGAACCTTTGAACCATTTTGGTTCAAGGTTCAACAGTTCAACGGTTCAAGCCTTCTTCTTTTCGCTAAGTCTTTTGAAGTCGTTGAACTTGCTGAAGCAGTTAAACTTTGAAATTTTGTTGAAGCGCTTAAATATTTAAGCTTGCTGATGTCATTGAACCCTTAAACCTATTGAACCTTTGAACCTTTGAACCATTTTAGTTCAAGGTTCAATCCTTTGTTTGAAGTTTGCCGATGAACCTTTTGGTTGAACCTTGGTGTTGAACCAACATTGAAAATGCCTAAGTGTTGAGAACTTGTTTCTTTCCTGCAGAGTTCGTAGAAATGAACCTATAGAGTCCATAGATATGAACCTATAGAGTCCATAGAAATGAACTGGCAGAGTCCATAGAAATGAGTCTGTAGATTCCTGCCTGCAGAGTCTGTAGAAATGAGTCTGTAGATTTCTACGTGCAGAGTCTGTAGATTTAAGCCTATAGAGTCTGTAGATTTCTTCTTGCGAAGTCCGTTAGCTAAAAAATATTTAAAAATGGAGAATTTGAATGCCTGGAACAATTTTTAAGAATGGAAGGGATAATTTTTATCCTATAGGACCAAAAATAGTTTATGTGTTGTCCCAAAAATGAGTAACAGATTTTGGAAACAATAGATGGCTCCAATTGGGGAACTTCCTTCAGTTGAAATTTTGAAGCAAGTGAAGGGAGTAGAAACTAGAATCTCCAGTGCCTTGATGTATGCCATTGGGCTATGGAGTCATGCTACCCAAAAAGAAAGGCGACAAAAACAAAAATGAAAGCACAAAAATAGAACTAAAGACCATACAAATATACATATGTACAAGCTGATCTTATTTGATACTTCAAGAGTTGAAGTGCTTCAAATGCTGCCCATTATGAGGCAGAGAAAAGGGTGTGCCATTTTGGTACTTCAACAAGAAATTGTTCTCACTGTTGAGCTCCTGGATAGTAATGGGCCTCTCCATAGAGAATCAAATTTCCCATGCATTCCCTTTGGTTCTCTTCTCTTGTCCCACAACAAGACTTGATCTCCAATCTAGAAATCTCAATTTTTTAATTTTTGGTCAAAGAGCTTCTTCACCAGGGTTTTATGTTGTACAATTTGGTCCACCACCATAGTTCACTACTCATCCAGGTCAGTCAAACACATGATCCTTTTATCAATAGAGCTTTCATATGTCTGATCTTCGACCACCTTTGCCAATTTCAATGTTGCAAACTCCAAGGTGATTGGTATCTCTGCATTAAGACCATACAAAAGTTGGAAAGGTGACATACCTATTGCCCTCTTAGGCATAATTCTATCTGCCCATAAAGCATCAACCAATGCTTTATGCCATGTTAGTTGGTTGTCATCTACCAGCTTTCTGATAATGGTCACCAGATTCTTGTTGCTCGATTCAGCTTGGCCATTCCCTTGTGGGAAATAATCAGAGGAGTGGGAGAGGGTAATCCCATAGTAAAAATGGAAATGAGTGATCTCATGGGAAGAGAAACAGACAACATTATCTGTCACAATTTTGGTTGGGACCCCAAATCTGGAAATGATGTTCTCTTTGAGGAAATCACATACTACTTTTGAAGTAGCATGTTTGGTTGGAATTACTTCCACCCATTTGGTGAAGTAATATGTGGCTGTGAGGATGTAATCATGTCCAGCACTTGAAGATGGGTTTGCAACACCAATGAAATTGATTTCCCATTGCTGAAATGGCTCTTCTATCACTACTGGTTTGAGAGGCAAGGCAGCTAACTTAGGTCTTCCAATGAACTGTTGGCACAGTTCACACTTTCATACCCATTTGTATGCATCCTGAAACAAAGTAGGCCAGTAATACCTAGCTCTAAGAATCTTGTGGGAATTTACAGGAGCAAAAAAATGTCCTCCACAGGCCATATTGTGGAAGGATTCTAGAAGTTTGTTCTGCTAGTCTTTATCCACGCAACAAAGGAATACCACATCAAGGCTCCTCTTGTATAGGCAGTTGTTCCAGAGGACAAAATTGGTAGCTTTTAGTTTAACAGTCCTCCTTTCTTTATGAGATAAGTGAGCAGGACACTCACCATAAGTAAGGAAATAAGCAATACTTGAATACCACTCATTTGTGGTGGAGACAAAGAGGACTATTGGCGTGTCTTCTATCTCTTTTTCTTCATGCCCTGCTTCTTCAAGTCTGTTTTCAGCAATCAATTGACAAAGGCTCTTTCCTCACACCAACTTTTTCAGTTTGATAACTAGATCAAACTACGAGATTTTAGTAATCCAATTCCCCCTTTTGGTTCCAAACTCTTGCTGAGTTAATATGGATTTAACTATGGTATCAGGAACCAGGGCAGTAACACATGAGTTTAAAATATAAAAATGGAAATGCTTCACTGCCTTGACCACTGCATAAGCATGTTTCTTCATGTTTGAATACTTCAGCTCATGAGCTTTGAGAGGACAGCTCATGAAGGAAATGGGAAATTCCACACCTTCTTCATTCTTCTAAACCAGAATGGTTGAAAGTGTGTGTTCATAAGCATAACTATACATGATGAAATCTTTGGTATAATTTGGACAAACCAGAATTGGGGCATGAGCAATGGCTATCTTGATGTCTTAGAATGCTAATTTTCCTTCTTCAGTCCATCTGAAAGTGGCCTTTCCTTTCATCATATCTACAATATGATGAGTCTTCTTAGCGAATTCAGGAATGAACCTTCATAAAAAATTCACTTTTCTAAAGAAAGAGTGAACCACAGTCTTACTCATGGGCAGAGTAAGCTCCTGGATGGACTTGACTCTTTCTGAGTCAATCTTTATGCCTTCTCTGAATACAATGTGTCTGAGAAGTTTCCCTTCTGTTACTCCAAAAATAGACTTCTTAGGGTTTAGAGATATGCCATTTTGTCAGCAGCGTTTCAGCACTTGTTGCAAATGACGCACATGGTTAGGGCGATGCTTTGAAAAAATGGTCAAGTCATCAGGGTATACCATAATGAACTTACCCATTTCATCTTTGAAAGCAAGGTCCATTTCTCTCTGGAAAGTAGCGCTAGCATTTATCAGGCCAAATGACATCCTTTGATATGCAAAGGTGCCCCAAGGCATGGTGAAGGTAGTCTTGTGCTGGTCTGCTTCACCAACTTCTACTTGATTGTATCCTGAGAAGCTGTCTAGCATTGACAACATCTCAGAACCGGTCACCGTCTGAAGTATTTGGTCCATGATGGGCAAAGGATAGTTATCCTTTAAGGATGACTAATTCAGATTCCTAAAATCCACACAGATACCAATTTTACCATTCTTCTTCCTCACAGGGACTATGTTGGCAATCCATGTGGAATGATGGATTGGAAAAATTATTCTAGCATTCAGTATTTTCTATATCTCAGACAAAATAGTACCTAATATCTTCAAATTGTACTACCTGGATTTTTTCTTGTAAGGTACTAAATCATCTATGAGAGGAATTTCATGGTGAATTTCCTCAAGCCTAAGCGACTTCAGATCATCATAAGAGTATGTCAAAACATCCATGTGATGGTGAAGCAGGTCAATAAATTTGATTTTCTCCTCTGAAGTATAGAACTTCTTAATGTTCACCATCTTGGGATTTTCTTTGATACCCAAATTTATCTGATCAAACCTATGAGAGAAGCTTGAATCCATTTGTTGTTGTTTGATGAACCTATCGTGCTTGTCAAATATTTTCTCAAGAGAAACTAGTCCTTTGGGAATTTTATTCTCTTTTAGCTGTAGGAATTATTCACCTGCATCTGAGTTCATTTCAGGATTTGATTTGAGTTTTTAGAGCTTAAAAGGCAATGATTTGATTGTCATTGTTAAATACCTGCCAATGACTGGCATTATTAGGTACGCTTAATCAGAAGACCAATTTGATAGTGTACATGTTTTCTTTGAAGTCTAGGTGAGGAACTAAGAGAGTTGCTAAAACTGCCAGTGCATCAACTCAGTCATTGAATTCTCTGGGTATGGTAGAGATGTTGAAAGCATCAAAGCTTTCAATTTGATCCCATACTAGATTGCGGTAGTGGCGTAATCTCTCATTTTTGGTTTGGTATAGATTTCTCACCTAAAAAACCACCAACTCGACATCTCCTTTAGCATGAAGGAGTTTAACGCCCTTGTCTTTAGTGGCTTTCAATCTAAGCAGAAGAGATTCATATTCAGCAGTATTATTAGTATTGCCGAACTACAACCTGTATGATGAAGGAAAAATATATCTTTGAGGAGATATCAACACAATTCTAGCTCCTAAACCAGTAGAGGAATAACTGCCATCAAATTCCAACATCCATACCTTATTTGAAACTGATCCTTTCTTAGATTTCTCTTTGCTTAGAAGGGGGAATTCTTATGCATTTGCATTGCGCTCTATCATGTCTTCTATTGTTCCATTTGAACTAATTTTCAGACTGTCATTTTTGGGAGTTTCATCAACTAAAACATGAGTATCTTCTATGGTCAAAAAATAATTACCCATACCTGAAGACTCAAATAAAATTTGGGCTTCAGGCGCTGATGTCTGAGTGACAACATATTTTGATTCCTTTTCAGGAAGTAGCCTCTACATGATGCCTTTGACAGGGATCCTCGCTTCAAACAGGTCCATGCTCAATTCTCCACCAACATCCTTACAAAAATTTTACCCCAGAAGAATGTTGTATGAGGCTAGAACATCAGCCACCAGGACTGTCATTTTGATTCTTTTGTCTGGGAATGTTGCAAATGCAAACTGGGCATCCTTGATTTTTCCTAATAGAGGTACTTATTTGTTCTCCATGGAGAAACATCTCCCAAAGGTTTTGGTCAGCATGAGTCCAAGAGATTCTGCGACCTTGGCAGGCATGATGTTGTCAGATGCACCTGAGTCTATGATGCAATTGTTTAGTTTGTAACCATTTATCAACAGGGAAACATAAAAAGGCTCTATTTTCCTAGGGGTAGCTGGAGGAGTAATGACAAGATTGTCTGGGATGGACATGTTCTTTGGAGGATCATGAGTTACTTTTTTAACATCTTGTCCTGCAGGGATGAATTTATTCTTCACACACTAAACTAACCTATCCAACTACTTAGGATTGGATTACCAGAATTCAAATTCAGACATTCAAATTTTAGTCTTCTTGACATGGTCGATTATGTTAAATGACTGAAATGGACTAGGAACAGAGGAAGGGAGTTCATCCTTTTGATTTTTGGAAGGGGGAGGACTGGCCTATGGATTTGGAGTTGGAGGTGAAGGCATATTTTAGATACTCACCTTTTTAACAGCCACTGGGTCCTTTGGCTGGAAAGGTAGAGAAGTTCCTTGTTTGGCAATTGAAATTGCAGGCTAAGAACTTTCCCTTATTTTTTGTTTATCAGCTTGTTGGGGTGTCTGGTTCTGGGACCGGGTGAATATAGCATATGATCCATCAACTGCTTCACCTTCATTTTTGGGTTCATCTTGGTAATTCAAGAAACCAATGTTGGAGTCACCAGCTAATTCTTCTTGGTCTTCTGCAAGGAGATCAACGTCATTTTCTTGGTTTAATTCAGGCTGGGAAGAGAAATCAGATTCTGTTTTGAGATATCCAACTACTGAATTGGTTGGGGGTGCTTCAATGGCAAGTTTCCCCTATGGGGGAGGAAGACGATTTGGTTGTCCTTGATTCTTGGCAGTATTACCTTGGTATGACTGATTGGGTAATGTCCTCCTTGGCATATCTTTGTATGAAGGAGCTGAAGATATCACTTGCACCATCTACTTCTTGAGAGCTAGCAACTTATTTGCCAACTTTTGCACCATTGGATCAATCATACCTGTAGATGGATATTCAAAAGATGAAGAAGATTTACCTCTGTTAGGATCTCTCCTTATCTTTCCTGCCAAGATAAGGTCATCTTCCACCTCAGTGGCCAAATCTTGAGCTGTAACAAGGTCTATTTGGCCAGCACGTCTCAACAGAGAACTCACTTCAAGAAGTTGTGAGTTGATGAAGAAACATTTAAGATTCTCGGGTGTAGGTTGAGCAATTACAAGAATCCTATTCCTCAGCTTGTTGAACTTGGCTATGAAATCCCTCATTGGTTCATGAGGCTCCTTCTTCATTTGTGTGACTTGAGCCAACAGTGTTAGGTATGTGGAGCTAAAAGCTTCACCATGGAGCATAGACAAACAGGTTCGGGTCTACACAGACACCGGCGTCGGTCAGGAGCGACCGACGTCGGTCAGTTGCAGTTCAGAGGCGCCGACGTCGGCAGTATGGTCGGCCGGCGACGGTCACAGGCGAACAGGCAGGAACCGACGTCGGTTACCTGCGTGTCCAGAAAGCTATTTCCGAGGACAGAAGCGAGTGTTTGCATGATGAGTTTGAGTTGTAGACTCATGCTCGCGTCTCTATTGTTAGCAATGTTATTTTTAGAGCCCTTGTTGAAGAGGCTTAACTGTTTGTTGTAAGAGCATGCTTAAGTTTCCTATTTTTCTATATGTAGGAGAGATCTTCTAAGCTATTGTAAGATGATAAAAGAGAGTGTAATAGAGTACGAGTAGAACATTGTGAATGTTTGAAGGACTGTACTTTAGAGAGAGCTCTTGAGGAATAGAGATCTAGTGAGAGATCTTGTGTGCATCTGAGAGAGGTGTGGAAGAACAAAGTTCTTCATTTGTATTCCTATTGTAAAGAGTTTTTAATACAAGTTTTCAGGGTGTTTTCTTGTATATCTTGTTCTGTGCTATTTATCATTTCAGTTACTTATCTATCTGATTTATTTCCGCATTGATTGCTTTCATAAGTGTAATCCATTGTTGGTTGATCCCCAACAAGTGGTATCAGAGCTCAGGTTCACTAACAGGTGGTTCAGATCTGTGTAGTGTGTTCGGATTACAGGTTGCTCACAGGGATTTCTGTTTGAGTGGGAGAAGCAATGGCAGAGGAAAGTAAGTTGAGAATGGAAAAGTTTAATGGCAAGAACTATCAGCACTGGAGAATGCAGATAGAGGACTATCTGTATCAGAAGGATCTTTACTTACCGTTAGGTGGGATAGCAAAGAAGCCCAAGGACATGGAGGATGAAGAATGGGAAGTTCTTGACAGAAAGGCTCTTGGTTCTATAAGACTGAGTCTGGCCTCCACTGTGATATCTAATTTGTCACAGGCAAAAACTACGGTAGAGTTAATGACCACGTTAGCTAATTTGTATGAAAAACCCTCCGCTTCAAACAAGGTATATTTGATGAAGCAGTTGTTTAATTTGCATATGCAAGAAGGTGGATCTGTTTCTAATCACCTGAATGATTTCCATGGTATTGTTAATCAGTTAAGTTCTGTTAATATTTCATTTGAAGATGAAATAAAGGCTCTTTTAATTTTATGTTCTTTGCCTGAAAGCTGGCATGGCTTGGTAATGGCAGTTTCTAATACTGCTTCTGCTTCGAATATTTTAAAAGTAGAGGATGTGGTTAGTGTTATTTTGAATGAGGAAATACGCAGGAAAAGCACAGAAGAGACTTCTGGGACATCCGGGAACGCTTTAAATTTCGAGAGCAGAGGAAGGCAAAAAGAAAGGAGCAAGAGGAGATCAAGATCTAAGTCTAAGGGAAGAGGCAGATCCAAATCCAGGAATGGCAGAAGGCCACAATGCTGGAACTGTGGAAAGTTGGGGCACATAAGCAGAGATTGCTGGTCAAAGCCTAAGGAGGACAATCAGCACGAAGGAAAGGAAGAGACAAAGGTTGCAGGTATTGCACAGGATGCTCTTATTTTCTCTTTGCATAATAACATAGAATCTTGGGTATTAGATTCTGGTGCATCTTTCCATGCTACCCCTAACAGAGAATATTTCAGTGACTATGTCCATGGAGATTTTGGAATAGTGTACTTAGGGGATGATGAGCCTTGCAAGATAATTGGCAAAGGTAAAGTGCAGCTAAAGATGCAGAATGGCAACACATGGGTGTTGAGGGATGTGATGCATGTTCCTAGTTTGAAGAGAAATCTGATTTCTGCAGGTAAGCTTGGTGATGAGGGTTGTACAGTAACTCTCACAGCAGATTCTTGGAAAGTGACCAAGGGTGCACTCGTTATGGCCAGAGGTAAGAGAGAAGGTACTCTCTATTTGTGTAATTGTATTACTAACAAATCTCCTTCAGTTTTATCTACTTCAGATGTGGATGCTAAATTGTGGCACTCAAGGCTTGGCCACATGAGTGAGAAGGGGATGTCTATCCTTAAGTCTAAAGGTATGCTTTCAGATTTGAAAAGTATGGATCTAGAATTTTGTGAGCATTGTGTGTTTGGAAAACAGAAAAGGGTTAGTTTTGTAAAGACTGGGTCTACTAAGAAAAGGCAGAAGTTGCAGCTTGTTCACACAGATGTGTGGGGACCGGCTCATGTAGCCTCTATTGGCGGATCACAGTACTATGTTACATTCATAGATGACGCCACAAGAAAGGTATGGATCTACTGTATTAAAAAGAAATCTGATGTTTTTGAGACCTTTAAGATATGGAAAGCCATGGTTGAGAATGAAACAGGCAAAAGATTAAAGTGCTTGAGATCCGATAATGGTGGTGAGTTCTGCAGTCTTAAGTTCAAATTGTATTGTTACATAAATGGAATCCGTAGGCAAAGGACGGTTCCAAGGACACCTCAGCAGAATGGTATTGCTGAAAGGATGAACAGGACTATTATGGAGCGTGCAAGATGTATGAGATTGCATGCAGGGTTGCCCTTAGAGTTTTGGGCAGAAGCAGTTGACACCGCAGTGTACCTGATCAACAGAGGACCCTCTACAGCTCTGGATGGTGGAATTCCAGAAGAGGCATGGACAGGTAAAAAGGTTGATCTTTCATATCTCAAAGTTTTTGGTTGTGAAGCCTTTGTGCACATAGATAAGGAAAATAGGAAGAAGCTTGATGCTAAGTCTATGAGGTGCACGTTTATAGGCTATGGCTCAGATGATTTTGGTTTCAGATTTTGGAATCTAGGAACTAACAAGGTAATCAGGAGCCGTGATGTTGTTTTCAATGAAAGAGTGATGTACAGTGATCAGACAAGGAAGCTAGATCAAGCTGGGCAGAGCAATAATGAGTTGGACGAAGTTATGGTCCAAAATGAGCTCGCGGGAAAAAGAAATAATCACTTACAGGAAAACACAGAGACCGACGTCGGCAGGTTTGGCACCGGCGTCGGCAATACAGAAACCGATGTCGGTCATACAGAGACCGACGTCGGCAGACCAGGCACCGGTGTCGGCCAGGAAGAACCGGCGTCGGCCAGTAACAGGTCTACAGGTGGCCGAGGTCGGTCACTGTCAGAAAATTTGGGTGGACAGATTGTGGAAAACGAATCCAAGACACCAATCAGGAGGTCTGAAAGGGTAAGTAAGCCTCCAATTAGATATTCTCCCTCTTTATATTATTTATTGCTAACCGATGGTGGAGAACCAGAAAGTTTTGAAGAAGCTTTACAGGTGGAGTCCAGGAGTAAGTGGGAGCATGGCATGATTGAGGAGATGGAGTCCTTAAGGGAGAACCAAACATGGGATTTGGTTGAATTGCCAGCTGGTAAGAGAACACTGAAGAACAGGTGGACTTACAGGTTGAAGGAAGGCGAGGATGGTCAGATGAGATACAAGGCCAGATTGGTTGTAAAAGGTTTTGCACAAAAGCCAGGTATTGACTTTGGCGAGATTTTTTCTCCAGTTGTTAAGATGACTTCTATAAGGGTTGTATTGTCTTTGGTTGCTTTTGAGGATTTGCATCTCGAGAAGCTAGATGTTAAAACAACATTTCTTCATGGAGATTTAGATGAGGAAATTTACATGGAACAGCCAGAAGGTTTCGAGGTCAAGGGTAAGGAGAAACTAGTGTGCAGGTTAAAGAAAAGCTTGTATGGCCTCAAGCAAGCTCCAAGGCAATGGTACTTGAAATTTGACAGGTTTATGACTGAGCATGGTTTCAGTAGATGTCAATCAGACCATTGTGTATATTTTAAGAGATTTGATAATGGTAGATACATTATTCTATTGTTGTATGTAGATGACATGTTGGTTGCAGGGTCTCACATGCAGGACATCTCAGAGCTTAAAGTAAAGTTAGCTCAAACGTTTGCCATGAAGGATTTGGGAGCAGCTAAGAAAATCCTTGGCATGAGAATTAAGAGAGACAGAGAAAATCACAGGTTGATATTGTCTCAAGAAGATTATGTGGACAAGGTGTTGAAACGGTTCAACATGCAGGATGCGAAACCGGTAAGCACACCTTTGGCAGGACATTTTAAGTTAAGTAAAGAACAATGTCCCAATTCACATGATGAGGTAGAGTACATGAACAAGGTTCCATATTCTTCCGCGGTAGGAAGTTTGATGTATGCAATGGTGTGTACTAGACCAAATATTGCCCAAGCAGTGGGAGTAGTAAGCAGGTATATGGCCAATCCAGGAAAGGAACATTGGAAAGCAGTACAATGGATCCTTAGATATCTGAGAGGAACCAGCAGCAGACACTTATGCTATGGAGGTTCAGATACCTCTCTACATGGCTATGTAGATTCAGATATGGCAGGGGATTTGGATGGCAGGAGGAGCACTACAGGTTATGTTTTTACTGTAGGTGGAACGGCAGTTAGTTGGATTTCTAAGTTGCAGAAGGTTGTAGCCTTGTCAACTATAGAAGCAGAATATATTGCAGCTACAGAAGCTAGCAAGGAAATGATATGGATGACACGGTTCATGGAAGAGCTTGGAAGGGAGCATGGGAGTTGCAGATTGCATAGTGACAGTCAAAGCGCAATCCACTTGGCTAAGAACTCAGCTTTCCATTCTAGAACCAAACACATACAGCTAAGGTACCACTTCATACGGCAGGTATTGGAAGATGGTGAGTTGAAGCTGGAAAAGATCCATACAGACATTAATCCTGCGGATATGCTAACAAAGCCGGTTACTAAGGAGAAGTTGAATCTTCATTCAACTTCTATTGGTCTTCATAATTGAGTTGAAGATGGAGGAGCTAGAAGATCTTGCTGTACAGGTATTGGTGCAGCTGGTTTATCTCCAAGTGGGAGATTGTTAGGTATGTGGAGCTAAAAGCTTCACCATGGAGCATAGACAAACAGGTTCGGGTCTACACAGACGCCGGCGTCGGTCAGGAGCGACCGACGTCGGTCAGTTGCAGTTCAGAGGCGCCGACGTCGGCAGTATGGTCGGCCGGCGACGGTCACAGGCGAACAGGCAGGAACCGACGTCGGTTACCTGCGTGTCCAGAAAGCTATTTTTGAGGACAAAAGCGAGTGTTTGCATGATTAGTTTGAGTTGTAGACTCATGCTCGCGTCTCTATTGTTAGCAATGTTATTTTTAGAGCCCTTGTTGAAGAGGCTTAACTGTTTGTTGTAAGAGCATGCTTAAGTTTCCTATTTTTCTATATGTAGGAGAGATCTTCTAAGCTATTGTAAGATGATAAAAGAGAGTGTAATAGAGTACGAGTAGAACATTGTGAATGTTTGAAGGACTGTACTTTAGAGAGAGCTCTTGAGGAATAGAGATCTAGTGAGAGATCTTGTGTGCATCTGAGAGAGGTGTGGAAGAACAAAGTTCTTCATTTGTATTCCTATTGTAAAGAGTTTTTAATACAAGTTTTCAGGGTGTTTTCTTGTATATCTTGTTATGTGCTATTTATCATTTCAGTTACTTATCTATCTGATTTATTTCCGCATTGATTGCTTTCATAAGTGTAATCCATTGTTGGTTGATCCCCAACAAACAGGGCATGTGCATCTTCTACATGTTTGAACCTTGCTTCAAACATAGCTTTGAGTGTGTTCCAGTCAGTTACTGACTAAGCCTGTAGGTGGCAGAACTAGTCTGCAGTAGCACCTTGTAATGTTTCTACAAACAGTCTAACTGCCACCTCCTCAAATTCCACACCTATCACACCACAGGCTATACTGAAGGCTGCAATATGTTCATCAAGATGAACTTTACCATCACCATAGAACTTGGGGAAAATTTTCCTTGAACTGTGCGGTAGCTCATGTAGAGATGGATTTAGATTAAGTGGGCCAAAAGAGTTACCCCATGGGCCTTGAATTGCCATTGTATGACTATGGAAAGGTGGAATAACAAATCTTAGAGGGGTAAGTATAGGCAATGTTTTAATAATAGCAAAAATGGATGGTTTTCCTGGTAATGGAGACTTGACTTTAGTAGGAGGAAAGCTCCTGGTTCATTGGAGGTGAGATGGTGAAGGAAACAGATCAAAATTACTTTGTTGTACCAACTCAAATATAGGGTCAACACTACCTTTAGCCCTTTGGATTCGCTTATACCGTGGATCTGTCAGAGTGTAAAAATAAAAATAGAAAAGAATTGGCACTGCTTCGGCTTGAAGCTTGAGGCTTCAAACCGTGCATTCTTCCCCAGTGGAGTCACCAAAAGTTGTTGGCATGAAGCTGGAAGGAAAAATTAACAATGGGAAAGCAATGGAGCAGATCATTCATTCACAGTGGGATAAATGGATAAAGTTATAATGATAATGGGTAAGACCCAAATGAGAGTCACTAGAGTATATAATGGATAAGGATATGAACTACTTTTTTGAATCCCCAGTAGAGTCACCAAAAACTATTGGCATGAAGCTGGCAATGTTCTTTCCTACTTCACGTTGTTCCCCAGTGATATAAAATGCTTCGATTTGAATAGACTGGAAAAGGACTGGAAATGCTCGTCGAATCCCCAGCAGAGTCATCAAAAACTATTGGGTGAATATTTTGTCACCAGCATACTGATGAATAAAATAGGTCTCTTCAACCACAACATAGGGAGATTAGTCAGACAAATGTGCAAGTTTACCACATCAAAGGTGGACAAATCTCTCCTCTCATCAAGGGGAGGTTCTCTGTAACTATAAGGTACTATATATATATACTAATCTGCTATAAATAAGTTAAAAATAACACTCAGGGGTAGGATAACACCATCCATCTCTCTTTTTTCAGAGATGATGTTCACAAATCAAAGGGGAAATCCTGATGAAATGACCAAAGGCACTCCTCTTCTTTCAAAATTGTTGTTCAACAGACAACAAGAACCTTTCAGGTAGTGACAAGTAACTGTAACAGGGCGCAGTAACACAGCAAGATGAAATGTAGCATGAAGTCTCCACCTCAACTACCAAAGAGTGAAATATGAAGGATAATGAGGGCACAAAGTCATCCCAAGATCCCTTACACAGAAATAGAAAATAGACAAACTAAAGACAATTGTGGCAACACAAAGTCTCTCCACAACTAGCTTCAGGACACCTTGATTACTTTCACTAATTCTACTTATTTAATTAAATGGACAAAAAATGTATTAAGGAAACAGACATTAGAACAATTTCCCCAACAACTAAGCTATTTCAACACAAAGTCTGAAAAGTCACTTGTTTTCTTATTCAAATAATGAAATATGATAAACAATCTGAGCTCAAAGTCTCAGTAATGCCTTTCAATTTGGGCAGAGTTTTGTTTCTGATAACCGAGAGATCTCTTTAAAATGATAAGAGAGAGTCTTATATATAGTGCTCCAAAAAAGACTTGGGTGCTTTGTTTCACAAAAATGATGGCTTTTGATACATTCAATGCATTCAATACATTTTAAATTCTGTCCATGGGCTATGTTGGAATCAGGCATCGATCTTAAATATGGGCTGCATGATGTGTTTCCTAATGTGTACGCAGCTGTTTTCACTTTACTCAATGTAGGAGAACATGCCGCACCATTGAATGTTCACGTTTTTCAATGTCCACTTGGTGGGATGCTTCACCTTCTAGAAACATATCCTATGCACAAATATTTTTGATCTTTCTCCATCGTTTTCCCTTTTCTTGTTGTATTTTGAGCTCTCAGGCACTTTATTCCTAATGAAGGGATAGGTGGCACTTTCCACTATGAAACAGGTGAGGACACTTGGCAGCATCCATTTAACTTATAGAAGCTTAAGATATCTTTTGAGAGTCCTACAGAAGATGACACATGGTGGCTTCTATTGAGCTTTTAAAAACACTATAGAAACTGGCGGGACTCATTTGGATTCACACAAATGATGACACTTGGCACGCTCTACTTACCTTAGTAACTCACCTGAGGCCCACCACAGTCCTTATTAAATAATGAGACAAAAGGAAGAAATGATAGACGTTGACACTCGGCACTTTTCGTCGAGTTTCACAAGGGACACGTGGTGACTTCTGCTATATTTTGTCCTTATTTGTGCAATCTGAGCTCTCGAGATATCTCTTTGGCTGGTTGCTGAATTTGTTCACAGGGTCTGCATCGTATTTGAAAATCGCAGATATTTCATTATCTTAAATTTGACGTCCGCAGGGATGTCAATGGTTCAATCGCTTCCCTAGTTCAATCATTTTCTCTGTTCAATCATTTTCTCAGTTTAATCACTTTCTTGGTCTTTGATTGAAACATCCCTTTGTCTGGGATATTCCTTTGATCTTTGAACCAATGTTCTCTACCCTCTATAAGGGCACCTACCCTTAGTTCACTACCCTCCACAAGGGCACTTATTCGTTCGGCTTTGGGGCACTCCTTTGAACCATCCACGTTGAACCTTTGAACCAACTTTGGTTCAACGGTTCAATGGTTCAATCTTGCATTCCACTCATTCAATTGACCGCTTGAACCAATCACTTTGAACCAATCTCATTGAACCTTTGAACATTTTTTGGTTCAAAGTTCAATGATTCAACAGTTCAATCGCTTTTTTCTCTTTGGTTGAACCATCCCTTTGAACTAGTCTCTGGAATCATCTGCTTCCTTCCTTTGTCTAGTGCTTCCTTTGAACCGTTGAACCTGTGAACCTTTGAACTCTTTTGGTTCAAGGTTCAATCGGTTCATTGGTTCATCCTTTGTTCCATCACTTCTCTATTTTTCTAAGTCCCTTGATCTCTTTGAATCTATTGAATCCATTGAACCTGTTGAACCAATTTGGTTCAAGGTTTAATGGTTCAATGGTTCAACGGTTCATTCCTTTGTTCTTTGATGCCTTCTTTTCTTCACTGCCCTCCGCAAGGGCACTTGGCCTTTGGTTCACTATCCTCCGCAAGAGCACCTGGTCTTTTCACTTTGAGGCATTCCTTTGAACGAGCCGATTGAACTGATCATTTGAACCAACTGTGGTTCAACGGTTCAATCTTGTGTTCACTTGACCGCTTGAACTAATTGCGTTGAACCAACTTTGTTGAACCAAGTGATTTGAACCAACCGCCCGTTGAACCATTGAACTTTTGAAACCATTGAACCTTTGAACCATTTTGGTTCAAGGTTCAACGGTTCAAGCCTTCTTCTTTTCGCTAAGTCTTTTGAAGCTGTTGAACTTGCTGAAGTCGTTGAAATTTGAAATTTTGCTGAAATGCTTAACTCTTTAAACTTGCTGATGTCGTTGAACCCTTGAACCCGTTGAACCTTTGAACCTTTGAACCATTTTAGTTCAAGGTTCAACGGTTCAATCCTTTGTTTGAAGTTTGCCGATGAACCTTTTGGTTGAACCTTGGCATTGAACCAACCTTGAAATTGCCTAAGTGTTGAGAGCTTGTTTCTTTCCTGCAGAGTTTGTAGAAACAAATTGGTGGAGTCTGTAGAAATGAGTCTGTAGATTCTTGCCTGTAGAGGATGTAGATTTAAGCCTGTAGAGTCTGTAGATTTCTTTCTGCAAAGTTTGTTAGCTGAAAAATCTTAAAAAATGGAGAATTTGAATGCCTAGAACAATTTTTAAGAAGGGAAGGGA
The DNA here is from genome assembly GCA_037957365.1 of Torreya grandis. Classification (NCBI taxonomy): domain Eukaryota; kingdom Viridiplantae; phylum Streptophyta; class Pinopsida; order Cupressales; family Taxaceae; genus Torreya; species Torreya grandis. The sequence continues at coordinate 4,538,708 of JARHVA010000734.1, read as the reverse complement.
TAATTTTTAGCCTGTAAGACCAAAAATAGTTCATGTGTTGTCCCAAAAATGAGTAACAAATTTTGGGAACAATAGGCCTATTGAATGAAGTCAAGCTTATTTTACTCGGGGTTTAGACAGAAAGGCCCAAACTGAATGTAGGGGTGTTCGACCAGATAGAGAAGAGGCGGTATAGATATATATCTAGTTGTATAGTTGTTTAGTTGGATCAGTCTACCCGTGAAACAAGGGTAGATGTAATCTATATAGTTGAATCAACATACCATTTTGGTCATTAATTCCCTATAATTGTGGGTGCTTGACATTTGAATATGCTACTTGTAGAACCTAACCCATAGATTAGACAACTAAATATAGTTGAACATAGGTGAGCAACATCGAGCCACTTGAGTGATTGAGGCCTATCTATGGTACTCTTGAATCACTACAGGGAAAGGTCCCATTATATGGATGGTCCACCCTCTATAAACAAACTGAGATAGCTAAATATATTATATGAGGGTAGTTATTTATGGTTATATAGATAGTTGGGAAATTTTCCTCTCCATCGATTTCCATTCCCTTAGATTCATAAGGCTATGACATAAGGGGCCTTATCTATTTATGGAGAGCTCGAGAGGCCTATCTATATATGGGGAGGTAATGGGTGCCCCTTATTCATAATAGCGCTCAACCAACAATTAGTTATAGTTATGTCTAGGGGGCCTATCTACCCTATTTATATATGGGGATAGATGATGTGGTGCCCCTACACACACACACACACACACACACCCGCAGATATATATATATATATATATATATATATATATATATATATATATGTTGATGACCCTACCCTATATAGTGGGACTCAAATGATAGGTTCCCCTGTATATCTAATCCATATGGCAATTACCCCCTGTGCCACCCCCTACCCTTCCCGCTCTGCCCACACACACACACACACAATTTACATACATACATACATGTATGTATGTATGTATGTATGTATGTATATATACACACACACACACATATGTATGTATATATATATGTATGTATATATATACATATATATGTATATATATACATATATATGTATATATATACATATATATGTATATATGTATATATATACATATATATGTATATGTATATATGTATATATATATATATACATATGTATATATGTATATACGTATATATATGTATATATATATACGTATATATATATGTATATATATACGTATATATATATGTATATATATACGTATATATATGTATATATGTATATATATACGTATATATATATATATATATATATATGTATATATGTATATATATACCTACGTACATCTATATATATATATATATATGTATGTATGTATGTATGTATGTATGTATGTATACATACATACATACATACATACATACATATGTACTACATACACACACACACACACACACACACATATGTATGTATGTATGTATACATACATACATACATACTACACACACACACACACATATATATGTGTGTGTGTGTGTATATATGTATACACACACACACACACACACACACACACACACACACACATATATATATATATGTATACATATATATATATATATATATATATATATATATATATGTATACATATATATATATATATATATATGTATATATATATATATATATATATATATATATATATATATATATATATATATATATATATATATATATATACATATATATATATATATATATATGTGTGTGTGTGTGTGTGTGTATATATATATATACATACATACATATACATATATGTATATATGTATACATATATACATACATATATATATGTATATATACACACACACACACACATACATACATATAGACATACATACACATATACATACACATACATACATACATACATACATACATACATACATATATATATCTTGGCATGGCACTCTCCCGACCCCTATACCTATAGTTTAGCAAATAGAACATTATTGCCCAACCAGATATAGATAGGAGCCACCAAGTCCTTAAATCCATAGTCCTGTTTTCCTCAAATTCATAGTTAGATAGGGGGGGCCTTACTCTACTCTAGAGTGGTTATGCCTATCCATATATAGATAGGGGCCACCAACTCCTTAAATCCATAGTCCTGCTTGCCTCAATCATAATTAGATAGGGGGCCCCTTACTCTACTCTAGAGAGGGAGAAGGAGAGGGGGAGGGAGAGGTTGGTGTAGTCCATTCTGGTAGGGTGGGAGAGGTCTCATCCAGTATACATGGAGAGGTCTAATCATATAGGAAATATAAGGATCAACCCCTAGGAAGAGAAGAAAGCTCAGGTACAATTTTCCAAATCCATAGATCAAGGGCCCTTATCTCTATCTAGATCAATGAGAGAGGAAATTCTAGATAGATATACAACAACCTCGACCAACAAGGCTCACCTATTCCATTCCATATAGTCATACCATACCATAGCCCTCCCATAATGTCATTAGTCATATCATGTATATAGTAGAATATTAAATATATGGATGCGATATATAGGGCACCTAGATAGATATATAAGGTTTCCCATATCATATGTACTGGAAGGAACTACCCTATATAGAAAGAAGGCAAACCTCTCCCTCTCTATAGATATTAGATTAGTGGAGATTGGTGTAGCTAATCTAGCATTCCAGATCAATTGATTTGTTTCTACTTCGGGGGGTATATATGCAGGTGAGGAGGTTGCTCCCCTAGGAAAAGACTAAAAAAGAGAGAAGTGTGTTTGCTTGTTTAGGTCATATTCTTACTTTTAAAGCTGAGTGAGGTGTTGTTTAGGGTAATTTTTACTTGAGTGATCCTCTCAACTCATTAATGACCACTTTGTTGATGATACTTTCCTCACCCTTGAAGAGTAGGTAAAAACCTTCTTAGAAGCCAGGAAGTGTCTGAATTTTTTTGTTTAGCTTCTAGGTCTAATTTGCAATGGAGTAAAACATAATGTTTCAGACAAAGCATGATGCCTATGCTTGAGTGGCTTCTCTACTACAAGTGGAAATGGATCAGTAGAGGAGAATAATTCAAATTTCTAAGGCATCCATGTTGCCTTTGATAGTTATCTTATAGAGATTTGGTAATATGTCCTTATTCATGTTGAAAAGAAGATTGAATATTGGGTTACCAAACCATTCTCCTTAGCAGGGAAATTCCAAGTTTGCACTAAGATCTTTGTTGCTACCCATGTTTACTATTGTTGTATTGGGCTCCCTCTAAATCCTACTATGATAAGTTGGCTAAAATTATGATATATATACTCTAGTCTAATGCCAAACAAATGAGGGATTTTGTCAAGTGTTTTAGGATGTCTGTTGCTTCCCTCGTGATAAAGGAGGTATGGGAATTATTGATGTTTATAGGTAGAGCACAACTTTATCTTCTAAATGGGTTTTTAGAACCATTAAAATCAACAAATCTTGAAAGATATTGCTAAGACATTATACATCCTCTAGATCTCCCTATGAAAAACCTAGTTGTAAAAATATTGGCTTTCACACCCTTCTTATCACATCAGCTTTAGTCAAAATTGAAGGATCATTTGTGGAAAAAATCATATAGAAGGCTTTCGATGCTGTTAAGCCCCATATGAGATAGACTGGTGATGATTTTCACACTGGTCTATCTTTTAATGATCATAATATATGGTGGTATCCCATTATGAACAATACTAATGTTTTGTTGGTAGAATTGCTTCGGATAAAAGTGTTAAGGCTCTTCAGGGAAGGAATTCATACCATTCGAGATTTGGTGTCTACCAGGGATTGGAATCCTTGGTCGGATTTGAAAATAAAATTTCATTTGACTAATGTGGACTTACCTTTTATTCTTCGCAGTCAAGAGTTAATATTAGATTTTTTGTTTTACAAATTGGGTTACGACCACCACGCTCGTGGTGGAAGGACTAGAGATGGATTTATGACACCTATTTTTAATATTAGTCCCTAAGGCTCCTCTATCAAGTTATGAGTCCCTTCTCTTATGTTCTCAACAATCTCAATAGGCAATGGGATCTTAATTCATCCCCTAGGACATGGCTCACCAGGCTCGACCAAATTTGGATGGCTCATCTAGAGCCCAAGTTGGCCTACTTCCTCTGGTGCTTAGTCTAGCAAGGTCTTCCACTCAGGGAGCAGTTGTTCCATATTGGAATTACTCAACCCAAGTGCCTTGTCTACAAGCATCTAGAGTCCTTAAAACATCTCATATGATTTTGCCCTAGAGCACAGTCCATTTGACAATGGATTCATAGCCTCTTTGATTCTTATCATCTTGAACCTTTCTCTTAGTGTCTTACCCTTTATGAGGGATGTGTTGCTTCAACATCCCTAACTACATTCACGAGTTGATTTTCCTTGATCGAATGAATGGTTAGCTTTCTTCGCATAGTGATTTGGGTGAATGCAAGTCTGAATTGTTGAAGTGATAAAAAGTGAATCATTGTGAAGCTAGTGTGTTAGTCTCAAGTTTATGTGGACCATGGGCACGTGTCTGTGCAAGCATCGTGTGGGTGTTTATGAGCAATTTTGTTGGTCTCAGATTTCATGAAGCAAGGGCTGGGTTATCCTAGGTAGAGAGTAATCGCACCTTGGGAGGGAATTGTTTATTGTAATCATTCGAGTGGTTTCGAGCATTATTGGCTGAGCATAACTCGATGGTTATTGTGTATGTTAGCTAGTTGGCCCGTTTATTGTACTTTAGACTGGATTGTCTTGAAGAGTTAATAAAATACATGTTACTCCTAGTTTTCTTGCATTGTGTGAATGCTCGTGTGTGTTGAGTCGATTTCTCAATCTTTGCAAGTGTGTGTTTTCCTTTCCGTTGCTAATCCTTTCTTTATACAAGTTGTTGCCCACTATGTTTATGGGTGTACTTGTGCAGGTAAACATTGAAGGCGTAGTCGGTAGTTCTTGTAGAGTGCCATTGTAATGAGAGATTTGGGTTAGGACAAGAGGTGCCACATGGGTGGTTAGCTCCAGAGAGCTGGCCCTGTGATAGTTGGTATCAGAGCACATGGTTTGTGTTTTGTAGGATTGTGTTTGCCTAAGGTAAACAATTTTGTGCCTTCCCCTATTGAGTCAATCCATTATTGTGTCTAGTTGTGTCTAAGTCAGTATGGCAAGAGATCTGTCCAGGATGTTTCTCAAGAAAGTGGCCAGTAGGGGTCGAGAGTAGGGTCAGGGAAAAGGTGAAGGTGGTGGCAATCACCACGTTGGTAAGTCGAAAGTTGTTGCAGTGGGTGAAGGCCTTGTTGAGCGAGTTGGTGCCCAATTCCAATTGATGGGGGACTATGTGGGTATGAGATTCAACAAGCTTGAGGAGAAGGTGACTACCATGGGGAAGATGATTATGGAACTTATTGGAAGGTTGGAGAAGATCTTGGTGTTCCAAACAAAGTTACAGGATGAAGTGGCTTTGTACCGATCAGGGGTATCAGGTTTGGTAAAAGCATCAGGGTTCAATTTTTCTACAGTCTTGAAGCTCCCCAAGTTGAAGGAACTGGAGTGTTATGATGGTAAGCGAGATGACCATCTTTTAGAGTGTTTCTTTTGGGACAAGGAGGAGTTCCTGGTAGGGTTAGGAGGTCTGTCAGGCACACAGGAGGTGCGCCCTACAGTAAGGTACCTCATTGGTATGGCAAAGGTTTGGTATAGAACCTTGGCTAACAACATTACATCAAGGAGTTTGACAAGGAGGTTGGACTCTTGGGAGGATCTGAAGGAGGCCCTTAGGGATCAATTTTGACTTGGGAATGCAACATGGTTGGCTAGGACCAAGTTGAGTCAATGAAGAAAGTGGGGGAGATGAGAGAGTACATCGATTCTTTCCAAAGCCTTTTGTTGGAGGCCATCGACATGTCAGAGGTAGATAAGTTGTTTCAGTTTACTCATGGTCTTCAGTCATGGGCTTAGGGGGAGCTCCGTTGCCTTGAAGTATCTGATGTTAGAGAAGCAATTGCAGTAACAGATCATCTCTTAGATTTTAGAGAGGGTTATTCATCCAGAAACACCTTGGGCCCTTATGCATCCATGTGGGGAGGTGTTGGTAAGGGGTCAAGTATGTCTTTAGGGAAGCTAGTGGGTGACCAGGGAAGGAAGGCTACTGTAGAGTCATCAAAGGGATCTTGAAAGTCTTAGATCACTTCCATGGGTGGCAAGAATAAGTCACTAGTTAGAGAGTCAAGCAGGAAGCAGTTTCGTTTGAAGTGTTGGACGTGTGGTGGGAGTCACTACAATCGAGATTATTCAAAGTGGTAGGCGGTGTTTGCAGTTCAGATGGAGGAGCCAGATGGACAGTGTGAGCAGACTATGTGTGTGCTTAGGGGAGGTCAATGCTAGGTAAAGCTTGGGTTTAGAGGTGGTTGTTGTAACTTGTTGGGGTTGATTATTGTAGTGGGGGTGATCTGTGTTTGAAAACCTCTTACTTATCGTGGACTTGAGTGGTCCTGCAATTGGAAGTGAACCAGTTTAGCCTTGAAAACTTGGCCTCTAGACCTCCAAACGTTCAAGTAGGCTTAGAGTAGTTATAAGCCATCTGTTTTGTGTTGAGACAAGGTTTACCCAATATGGGTAAGGTGACATTTTTTCCCATTTTGGAGTTCTTTTGTGTCAGATCCATTGCAGACGTGCGTGGTGAAGATTGTGTAGAGGAGTGGGATTGGGAAGATGACAGGGGTGTTGGGTTGAGTATGCAGAAGAGTGCAAGAATTAGCGAGGAGTCAGTGTATCTTGTATTGCTTGTTGGCAGTTGGGATGTTGAAGGGGAACGACAAGTTCCTTTTTCCCACTAATGTGAGGTGGGTTCTTCACAGCCATAGATTATGCTCAAGGAAACATCATCTTGTTGTGTTACAGAGAAGATAATTGAACAAGTTTATCGCATTGGTTCCAAAGGAGAGTTCTTGGGTAAGGATTTCGTTCCTATTGTTGGGCCTGGGGTGTGGTGATCTGAAGAGTTATCTTTGCCTGTTATACTCTTATTTTAGAGTTTTAGTACTGTTTTGAGGGAAATTTTGATGGAGTCACTTAGCCTTTGTTGGGGTTGCAGAGTCTTGAAGAGGTGGGTCATCAGGGGCCATTTTCCTCCACCCCAAGCTTGGGGGTTAGCAAGATCAGGGTGATCTTGTGAAGTTGCATTGGTTTGGTGTGGCTTGTGTAGGAAAGCTTGTCTACGTGTTGAAGTTGTTAGAGATTTAGTGTGTTTCTTAGTTTGTAACCAGGTTGATACCTTAGTCACTAATGAAGCTGAACCAATGATGGTTCCCGCCTAAGCACCCTTCTATGTATGTGATCGGTTATATTGGAGCGGCAATTGGAACTGTTTGTTGAGGTGAAGACAATGGGTTACTTGGCAATTTGAAGCAGAGGGAGTTTCTAGTGTTGTTGAAATGGTAGTTTTTCAGCAAGTTGGGAACAGGTGGAAACCCTCAAAGTGAAGGTCATGGAGTTTGGCCTTGGTTTCTTAACTCTGGATGGAGCCTGAATAGGGCAAGTGTTTATCTCTTGGCTTTGGGTTTGAAAAGGGGACGTGCTAATCTCTTGACTTTGAATGGAGCTTGAAAAGGGGATGTGTTTATCTCTTAGCTTTGGGTCTGAAAAGGGGTTGTGTGTGTCTCTTAACTCTAGATGGAGCTTGAATAGGGGAAGTGTTTATCTCTTGGCTTTGGGTTTGAAAAGGAGACATGTTAATCTCTTGACTTTGAATGGAGCTTGAGAAGGGGATGTGTTTATCTCTTAGCTTTGGGTCTGAAAAGGGGTTGTATTGTTCTCTTGACTCTGAAGGGAGCTTGAAAAGGGGATGTGTTTATCTCTTAGCTTTGGGTCTAAAAAGGGGGCATGGTGGTCTCTTGACTCTTGATTCTGGATAGAGCTTGGAAAGGGGGTGTGTTGGCCTCTTGGCTTGGATTAGGTCTGAAAAAGGGACGTGTTAATATTTTGGCTCTGGGTTGACTCTGAATAGAAGATTGCCTCATAGGTTCCTGCTAGTGGAGTTGTGTCGATGTCGAGGACGTCGCTGATTTTTAAGTGGGGGAGTCTATGAGGGATGTGTTGCTTCAACATCCCTAACTACATTCACGAGTTGATCTGCCTTGATCAAATGAATGGTTAGCTTTCTCCACACAGTGATTTGGGTGAATGTAAGTCTGAACTGTCAAAGTGGTGAAAAGCGAATCATTGTGACGCTGGTGTGTTAGTTCCAAGTTTATGTGGACCATGGGCACATGTCTGTGCAGGCATCGTGTGGGTGTTTGTGAGCAGTTCTATTGGTCTCAGATTGCCCTGAAGAGTTAATAAAATACATGGTACTCCCAGTTTTCTTGTATTGTGTGAATGCTCATGTGTGTTGAGTCGATTTCCCGATCTTTGCAAGTGTGTGTTTTTCTTTCCGATACTAATCCTTTCTTTATACAAGTTGTTGTCCTTTGTGTTTGTGGGTGTACTTGTACAGGTAAACACTAAAGGCGTAGTCCGTAGTTCTTGTAGGTCCCGTCGTAATGAGAGATTCAGGTTAAGACAAACAGTGTCACATGGGCAGTCAACCCCAGAGAACTGGGCCCATGTCACCTTTCTTGTGAATTCACCAAACTACCCTAATATTGTTATTTTTTTATGAATTTTTTCCGACACTATGATTCTTTTCTAATTACGAAAACCCATAAATATTGTTTTATTTAACAATGTAGAATGTTCTTGTTTCTTTTCTACTAATGACAAAGTCATTATAATATCTTTGGTCTACATATAAAGTCAAGTCGAAACTAAAAAGACTACCATAGTAATTCACCATTGTAAAAGTTGATGGGCCATTGAAAAGTACTCCCTGCACAATGAAGTCCACCCTCCGATAACCCACCCTCAAGTCCACCGCTGCCACCTCCATACCATGGTGGGAAAACTTGGTTGATTCGCCAAAATAACGTCTGCCGAAAGCAGAATTGTATTAAACTTCCAAGAAAGTTTATAAGTGCAAAGTTCCTCCAGAGTCTCATGTGGTGTGGAATAACTTTTTTGAGGCCCGCACGCCAAACGGAAAGAGAGTGGGCCCGCTAAAATGCAGGCGTTAAACCAAAGGTGGAAACATTACGAAACTAAAAGAGTCCTTCCATCAACGGATAAAATTTCAATTAAAATAATATTTGTTGCGATGACGTCTTTCGAGGTTCCATCCGACAGTCAGTCATGGATACCCAGACACACTTAAAGTCGCACTAGAGATGTCGGTCGAGTAGGGCACTGACAAATGTATTTGATATGTTATTGTATTGTATTTGTACCGCCTCCATTGTCTATAAAAAGTACTTACAGCGCTCCAACATTTTGTAATCATCTGCAACAATACAATCATTGCTACTCGTTTTTCATCCATAAATCTTCGTACTTTCATATTCTCCTTGACAACTAAATGGATAAAGAGCTTAAACGGAAAGATGACTGTACTCAGCGGTGGCTATTCCAAGAGAGCCTATGTTACTTTCCTTGCTGGATGTGGAGATTATGTTAAAGCCGTTGTTGGCGTGGCCAAGGGTTTGAGGAAGGTGAAGAGTCTGTATCCCCTTGTTGTGGCCGTCTTACCAGATGTTCCACAGGACCATAGGTTGCAATTGCGTAACCAGGATTGTATTGTTCACGAGATCGAGCCCATCTATCCACCGGAGAATCAAGTCCAGTTCGCCATGGCCTACTATGTTCTCAACTACTCCAAATTGCGCATCTGGGAGGTACCTACATCATTCTTCTTGCTTTTGCCTTTTTCTCATTAATTACGATATAATATGCTATGCTAGGACTCAAATTGAGATTTTGGCTTATTTGATGTGTGCAGTTTGAGGAGTACAGCAAAATGGTGTATCTAGATGCAGACATACAGGTCTTTGACAACATTGATAATCTCTTCGACATGCCGGACGGGTATTTGTATGCTGTGATGGACTGCTTCTGTGAGAAGACATGGAGTCACACGCCACAGTACAAGATTGGATACTGCCAGCAGTGCCCCGATAAAGTCCGTTGGCCTGCTGAAATGGAGAAGCAGCGACCTGCACTGTATTTCAACGCCGGAATGTTTGTGTTCGAGCCGAGTAAATTGACCTTCGACAGCATGATGGAAACTCTCATGTCCACCACACCCACACCCTTTGCAGAGCAGGTTCAAAGCCATGTTCTCATTGTTTATCATTGTAAAATCAGTTTCAATTATCTGGTATTAATTAATTACAGCGAGTCGTCTCTTATTGCAGGATTTCTTGAAATGGATTTCCAGAAGATGTCTAAGCCAATTCCATTAGCGTACAATCTGGTCTTGGCCTTGTTGTGGCGTCACCCTGAGAATGTCGACATTGAAAGAGTAAAAGTAGCGCATTATTGTGCAGCTGTAAGTATTTCTTTTCTTTCTGGCTTCTGCATCCCAAATCTGGCTGAATTGTTTGTTTTTCTGTAGATGAATGATTTACATTGATGGATGTGCAGGGCTCGAAACCGTGGAGGTTCACCGGAAAGGAGGAAAATATGGACAGAGAAGATATCAAAACATTGGTGGATAAGTGGTTGGAGATATACAACTACGAATCCCTTGATCTGAGATGGAATAAGAGAAGAGCAGAGGCAGAGAGCAGATCGGATGAACATCAGCTCACTTCTAAGGCTTTGCGTGGTGCAATGCCTAAGCCGGTCAATGCAATGCCTGCTCCGCCTGCAGCCTAAAGCTTACAAGCAACTTTGGAGCTTAACAAGAAAAGCCAAACAATGTCATTGACAGTTATAAATTATTTGTTTTCAGGCGTCAAAAAGGGCTATGTCAACGTATTTTCCGGCTCCGTTCGTGCCCTAATTTATACATGGAAACAGAATATGTAGATTACACGAAGCTCAAACTGTAATAATAATAATAATAAAATTTTTAATGTCCACGAGACTAAAAATACTCTATGGGACAGCAAGACAACTCAAGCAGATTTAAGTAGCACTGTTCGCTTCTTGTGGAGGCTGATGATGAGCCCCCCTAATTGCTCAATGTGCTTTTCGTTGAATAGGTTATGCCAAGAACTGTCACATATAGTATCTGCAAATTTATCTCTGCTATCCTTGTAGGCCTCACATTCTAGAATAAAGTGCTGTTCAGTTTCCACTTTCCCAGAATTGCAAAATCTGCAAATTCTCTCTTCCCAAGCCTCCTTTGGCCTCTTCCAACGCCCGGTCTCACAACGAAGTTGGTGAGAGTTGGTTCTCCGCTGAGCAATAAGAATTTTAGCCCTCCAAGAAATGTTGGCTCCTATGTACGCTTTTTGGAGTTGATCACAAGTGGGGTTGAACTCATTTATATAATATAGTTTCTTCCTCCTGATCTCGCTTCCCCAATTTCTCTTGTAGAATTTCTCCATAACAAAGACTTTTATTTCTTTATTATTTGTGGGGCACATATTGAATTGAATATTCCATTTACTCATCCATTTGATGTTTTGTTGCATCCATGTCCTTTTTCGCTTACATAGTGTGTCACTAAAAACAACTTTAGGCCATCTATCCTCTACCATTTTTTTGATTCTTTTTAAATAGCTTAAAAGGCGAACCATAGCAAGTGCCTCGATAGGAATAGCCCCCATTTCACTTAGCATGATGTCATATGGAACATTGCTTTTGACTTTAATCTTGCTTGTAATCAAGCGCTTTTGGATTCCTTCGATTTGTTTCCATTGTGCTATAGTAGTGCTGCTGGCCCATAATTCACACCCGTAAAGAACAACTGGCAGCACAAGAAGACCGAACAAGGTTTGAATAGTTTTCCAATCCCACAACTCCGCTTCACGACACTTATTCTGAAGAGCATAGAAAGCCTTCCACCCACCTAATGTCCTTTTATACCTGCAGCTAGACCAACTTAGCTTTTTGTTGAAATCGATGCCAAGGTATTTATAATCCGCAACCTCTTCGAGAAGACTTCCATTGTAATAAAATTCATGTTAGTGCTGTTTTTTATTATTAGAGAAAATCATAACCTTAGTCTTGCTGATATTGACCTGCATCTCCACCATTCTGCAAAAGCGCTCAAGAGAAGATAGATGGTCTTGCAAACCACAGGCAGATTGGGCAATTAAAATGAGATCGTCTGCATATAAGAGCAGCTTTATAACAAATTCACCTAGCTGAATGCCTTCACCCTTTTGTATGTTTAACCACTTTTCCATTTTGTCAATATATAAACCAAATAAAGTAGGAGACAAAGGGCAACCCTGTTTGACCCTGATATCACTCCTAAAACATTCTGAAATGCCATCTGAAGTTCTGATTTTCACTTTCACCTGTTCATACATCCTATGAACAGCAGCGCTGAGATGCCTAGGAATCCCCAATTCTTCCATCCTGAACCAAAGCTTGTCTCTTGGAACGGTATCAAAAGTCTTTTTGAAGTCAACAAAGCAACACAAAACCTCTTCCTTTTTCTCCCACTCTTTTTCAATAATGTGTCTTAGAGTGACACAGTGATCCATTGTCGAGTGCTTTGGCCTAAAACCAGCTTTCCCTTTAGCACGTTTATGGTTTTCTTCTGCCCATTTGCTGATCCTAGTTTCTATCATGCTGCCAAAAAGTTTAGCAAAGAGGGGATTGATCATTATAGTCCTGTATATATAAAAAACACTCCTTTCTTCAAAAGGAGCGTTGAACATTTGTGACGCAGTTATTAATTTTTTTTATTAATATGTATATTTTTTAGTTGTATACAATATTTTATTTCAAATGGTTGAGTTGCATTTAAAACTTAATTGGTTCAAGTTCAAAACTTACAAATGACATATACTCGTAGTTGCTTTTATGATGTAAGAAAACCTTGAGGTAATATATATGTAATTATGTTAATCTTTTTTTTTTTTGATTTTCAAAAATCTATATATTATAATTTATAAAAAATGTAATATAAAAAAGAGGGGTAAAATAATTTATAAAAAATGCAAGGGCAACAAGTATATGGGATTTAGAAATTGGAATTTCATAACTTACATTTAATTTTTTTTCCATTTTTATAACATGTTGTCATATGTTTGGACATGCAAAGCAATAAAACATATGAAAAGTAAATATTCCACTGTGGACTATTGGAGTGTCTAAACTTCCACAAGTATGTGGTTGCTTATTCCAAATAATGATATTTGTTGATGGTGAATCAGATTTACGACCCAAATTCATTACACTGTCAATCATCTCTAACCCATCTTTTTGGGGGGAAGGTAGTAGATTTATGACAATACACTGTGTCATTCATATAAATTAAGACAATTAAAATAAATTTACATGAATTGTTTGGAAATTTATTACTACAACTTCTCTGTGTTTTTTTCTCTCAAGACTTTTGGATTACAGGTGAAAAGTCTATGAATATAATAAGTAATCAAAGTTGACGGCCATGCGATCACTTGTTAAAAAAAACAACATACCTAATATGCCAGGTAAGATATATACATGGATATATATTTTATCTATTATTGTTAGAAAGGACATTTAGTATGCCATGGGAGATATATAAAGTTATATATATTTTATATAAATGATGATTATTTTGAGATTGATTCATAATTCGGTGATAGTCCATTCATAATTTATTTTAATACATATATGTTTACTTGTTTACTGATGTCCTTTAACTCTGGTTTGGTTTGTTTAGTCAAACTAGGTACCACCTCCCTAATCTGCATTCTCTCATCGATTGTCACATGTATTATTTTTTATATAGGTCTATAGATGTTTATAGTATCTCAGTTTACCCATTAACCTATTTATGTGTTGTCCTTACTATGAGGTTGGCAGTTGATGCAACGAGCACCCACGAGCGAGGGTTCCATAACAGAACTAACACCAACTTGGAACACTTCCTACAGACTCTTCAATTTTGTTTGGTTTATATTGTTGACATTAAGATTGAAAAAGTTGTTCTCCTTTTTTATTGTTGCATCTTCAATTGTTTTTTTGTTTTGGTGTCATTTTTTTAGAATAGTTAGAATACAATACTTATGGTATTATATAGATTTCTAATTAAACTTACTATGACAATCATGTGTTGTCAAAATCAAAATTATTCATACTCTTATTCTACGACTATGTGTTCAGTGGTGTTATCCACAAGCTCTAACTACACCTCTAGTGATGCTTTGTCATAAATTTTGTTCAACAATTTCTCTACTTTTAAAATCTGAATTACTTGAGGAGAGATTTCAAGAAATTTGAGCTCTCATGCAACTCTTTTGCCAACAGTCCCAAAATAATGATGAAAAACTTCTCATCCAACTGGCACCTACTCTGATTTCCATTGTGTTTTTGTCTGTGGGGGATGCAACTACAAATTTTAGGGGATTTCAAAGTTAAGTTAGTGTAAAAATCTCTCATAATATTGCAGTGCCTAAACTAAGAGAGCATGTTATCACTTTTTGTGATTTTTTTCAAATTTTGAGTGATTTAATTGACTTTTGACCAATTTAATGAATTAAACATTGTCTAGTATTTTCCCCTTTTCCTAACCAAACCCAAATCCCAACCCCTACAGAGTTCAAGTCTTAATACTATAATCTCAACATTTGACCATGAGCTCCATTAGATAACAATAAAACAATCCCATATATCATATTGATAAAAAATGTAATATATATTAAATATAATATTCATATATATTATATAATTAATATTTAACTTTAATAATTAAATTATTATTAAATAGATATTTTTGAACAAGGTTATGTTTTTATATGTGTGTGTATTTCAATATATTTTAATATTAAAATTTAATGTATAAGTATTATATTATCTAATAGATATTTTAATAGCATATTAGATTATATAATATATAAATTAGTATATTTTGTATATAATTATTATAAATTTAATTATATAATATGTTATGTAACATGTATTTTAATATTATATTTGATTATATAATATATTATTTATTGTATTATATTTTGATATGTATTTTAATATATTCTGTTATATATTATATTATGCATTATACTATATATCATAATATATTATATATTACATTATATTTTAATATATTGTATATTATATTATATTATATTATATTATATTATATTATATGTTATATATTATATTATATATTTCAAATATATTATATTATTATATATTTTACCATATAATTTTTTTTAAATATAAATTTACGTAAACATATTTGTGATATTTCATAAAGGAATCATATTAATGTCATAGAATAGAAACTTTGATAATAAATTACAGATGATTTAATCTATTAGATTTAATATGCTTTGGATTGGGTTGCATCCATGTGTATTTCTTCATGCAGGCATTCTTTTCATCATCATCGACATGTTTCACCTTTTTTGTGCATAGATATTTAAATAATATGCATATCTTTATATATTTTAGCTCACAATGAAGAGAAAGTTTAAGGATAAAATCTGATTCATGGAGAGGACATACTTCAGATCCTTCATTGGTATGAGTCGCAGACAAATTTTGACAAGCTTCAGATTCTATGTTTGTATCACAATGATCATCATCACTATCACTTTGTTTACTTTGTAGCTCTTCTAATTCAGAACAACACAAAATTTATATCCAACAATGCTTGAAAGCTAGGTCTATTCAATTTTTCCAGCAGTGCAGATCTCGTAATTTTGTTTTATTTTTATTTATGTGCAATAGTGAACAATCTTCTAATTATGACTGTAACAATAAAAGGATACATTTGATTTTCAAAAAAAAACTTTTGGGTAAAATTGATATTATAATATGTTTATCACTGATTAGTAAAATAAAAAAAGGTATATGGCATTTTCCACTCTCTCTAAGTTGCCTCCCCACTCTTTAACTTTTTTATGTACTCTATGCTCATCATTATTGATATAAACTCAAATTCCATCTATATTTCTCCTACTAGTGGTACATTGTTTTCTATCTACATGCACTCACTCAATGGGCCAAATTTAAGAGTTTAGAGTGAAGATATTGTTAAGATAATTGTTTATGTATTTGATATCAAACCTATCTAAGAAGGTGACAACTTTATTTCTAGATTTCAATTCAAGATTATGTCATTTAACCCATGAAAGAGTTTTGTAGCTTTATTTGAGGCCCGTGATTATTTTGATGCCCACAAAATTTAAGTCAGCCAGGAAGAAGGAATGCACAATCTGAAAGGTCATTCTACTTCTGTGCTATTTTCTCATTGGATTTTTGATTAGATGTTCATTGTACATTTTGATCTTCAATTGCAATCAAATTTCCAACCCAGGCAATGCATTTAAATTACCACGTATGCCCACCCATCTACAACCACATAGCAAATAGGGGTAATCACATGAGTAGGATCTGTAAAAATAGGTGTCATGACATGGGATGCATAACTGAAATGAGAGCTGAAATTTTGGATAGACAAGTGTTAGTGTTGGAATGAACCAAACAACATCTTTTTAGACAGATAGGTGTTAGCATTGGAATGGACCAAACAACAACATATTTTTGGATAGACAGGTGTCGGTTTTGGAATGGACCAAATAATAACATATTTTTGGATAGAAAGGTGTTGGTGGTGGAATGAACCAAACAACAACATCTTTATTTTTGTCTCTTATGAGATGAATCTATAGGGGTTTCCCCATCGTATAAGCCTCCAGCTTAATTAAGCTAAGGTTGAGAGAGGTTTTGAGTGTTTGGCATCTTGGTATAGATTTATATTTAGAAATTAATTAACAATTAGTTATTTTAAGAGTTATAAATTTCCTTTTCGAATATAACAATTTTATTTATTTATTTGAATCGATTTGAGTGTTAAGTGTTTTTATTATCCGAATCAAGTGTCATATTTAGTTCTAGATAAGGGGTGTGCCTATTTTAAGATGATGATAATAATAACACAAGATTATTGATCAAGTCAAGTACCATATCTAAATAGAGGTGAGCGATGCATATCTCCCTATTTTAAGGTGATTCTATGATTACTAGTCTCCATCCTTTTTTTTGTATCTCTTATCCAAGTAGATTATCTAACCAAACCCTAATTATGGTGAGGCCTCTCCAATCTGCCCATTATATGTAGTAGTGATCACATTTATACATATGCCATCTACATATAGGTCGATTGGGTCAAGTACCATTTGGTGCATAGCATAAATGGATTGGATTCTCCATTTGAGTGTTGATTATCGAGTGTTGTATGGATTGATTTCCAATTTCCTATTTATATATATGATGAATGCCATATGAGTATGACATAAATGGATTCTTCATTCAAGTGTTGATTATTCATTTGTTATCCAAGAGTTACACCCATCTATTTTATCTGAAATGGATTGATTCATATTAGTTAAGTGCCAATTATCTAAGTAATGATGATCTATTAATTCCAATTGTAGATTAGATAAACCCTATCTCCCTATCTCCCCAATGTAGATAAGAAATTAAGCCTCACATATACTAGGCTATACTATGTTAATAATTCCTCCTCTCCTCATCCCCCATATATCACTCATTTAACTATCCACTAAGGTACATAAGTCCTTTGATGCATGATCAAAGTGCACTAGATTTATTGAAGTGCACTAGATCAATTGATCGAAGCATATATCTCCATACTCAGATAATTATGGGGTGAGCCCCCCACTTGATTAACTTGACTCCATCATATAGATAAATTACCTCATCTACCCATTTATATGCCAGTGGTCCCCTAAGCCCTATAATCTAATTTATACTACCATATAGATATATAAGGCTCTCCCATTGTATATCTAGAAGTGGGACCATAAATAGAGAGTCTGACTACCAAGTATAAATGTCACATAAATGGACAAGGGGCCACCATATGGAGATATAAGGGAGCCAAACATAAATGCATGCCCTGCCCATATAGATATAGGGTATCGATCGAGTACCAATAAATAGATAGTCTAATTCTATATAAATAGATAGTCTAATTCTATATAATATTTATATCAATGGTCGAGCCTAGTAAAATAGAGTAGGCCATTGGGAGAGTTCCTCCCTAGCCTAACTATATATAGATAGTATTTTAGGCCATCGGGGGAGTGCCAATCAGAACTATAACTATATATAAATATACTATATATTGGTCAGGGAAGGGGAAAACAAAGATCACACTGAGTAACCTAGCTTAGGGGTGTTTAGATTTGGATATGGGGGGGGTGAGAAAAGAAGAGAGCCATATATATGGCTAGTAAGGGGGGTGACCCCAATATATATATATATATATATATATATATATATATATGATCCAAAACTTAGAAGTTTTGGATGACAAATATTTCAAGAACATGAAAATAACACAGTAACAATGAATTCTCTGAGAAGAGATGTTTTATTACTCAAGATCGTAATATAACTATATGCTTATCTCTGGGAAGAGATGTCTAATTTCCATTTTGGGTTACATATTCATTTATACACATTTTTAAAGCAAGAGGAGGATGTGGAAGGTCACCAATCTCGAGGGAGATTAAGTGGTTTAACTTCCATGATTTAAAACAATATAGAATTTGAAGAATCAATATTTTTTAAAACTTACTATTTTTAGACTACATTACTAAAATTGAAATTTGGGGCACTTCCATTAAGTTTATAGGGGTAAAAAACTATTGAGCAAATATGTGTGCCATCTCACCATATTCTCCCCATTCTTATATTTCCAATGGTTCAAATGGGAAGTCAATTGGAGCTACGGTGCAAAAGTTATGGCTCCTAGAAGTTCCATCATCAATTGGGGTAGAACCATCGCCCAAATTGTTTCCTAGATCATTCCTCCGTCCTTGAGAAGCAATGGTCCCCATTGCATCGATATTCTTCATCAAGTATGGTAGTTGTATCTTAATTTGATTTTTTGTGAGCCACTCACCTTGGTGGCTAAGCTGGCCCCTTTTGACCACCTGATAAAGTGGAATAGAGTGTCCTCTTGTTGTCTTCATCCAGGTGTCCACAATCTGATCCTCCTCCACTAGAGAAAAAATCTGTGGATCAAGCTCATCAATGTCTAATTGTTCTGCTATGACTGAGGTGTCTAATAGAGATGGATGATATGGTTTGAGGAGCTCCATGTTGATTATTGGATGCAGACCAAGGTAGGCTGGCAGGTTCAACTCAAAAGCATTTTCTCCAAATTTTTTATTGATGGTGTAGGGACCATATCGTAGAGGCTGATTTTTTTTGTGTGGGCCTACAAGTCAATCCTTTTGAAGCCACAACCAAACCTTGTCACCCACAGTAAAATGGTGTGAAATCCTATGTTTGTCATGGCATTGCTTATACTTTTAATTCATCTTCTCCAAGATGTCATGAACTTGTTATTATATGTGTTGCATTTATTCAATGAAATTCATTGTTTTTTTTCCTTAGATCTCCCATGAGGTGTGTATTCCATGGTGGAGAAAGGAATAGCTATATCAATTGGTGTCATGGGTTGGAACCTGAAGCATACGTGGAATGGACTGTGCTTGGTCAAGTTATGTAGGGCTTGATTGTATCCATCTTGTATGAAAAGAAACCCCTCATCTCATGTGTGTAGATGTTTGGAATGATACATCTGAATGATGTGAACAATCAAGGAGTTCACCACTTCTGTCTGACCGTCAGTCTGTGGATGGAAGGTTGTGGACTTCATCAGCTTGGTATTCATCATCTTCCATAGAGTGGACCAGAAGATGTTCAGGAACCTGCTATCTCAATCTGAGACAATGGACTTGGGGAGACCAAAATGGACCCATACATGACTAAAATATAGTTAAGTAGTTTCTTCAGTAGATATATTTTTCTTATAATCAATCATGATAGCCATTTTTGAAAAATGATCAACTACAACAAAAATACAATCCTTGCCATGTTTTGAAGTGGGCAAACCTGAGAGAAAATCCATTGAGATAGATTCCCAAGGATTGGTTGGTTTTGGTAATGGCATGTACGATCCTTGCTTCTTATTTGTTGGCTTGGCTATTGCACATGGGGTGAAATATTTGAGGTACCTTTCCACATCCTTTCACATATGGGGCTAGTAGAAGTGTTTTTGAATAACTACCAATGTCTTTTCTACACCAAAGTGTCCAACTATCCTACTGAAATGTGCTTCCCATATCATCTTCTATTGTTCTATAGTTGGAACACAGATGTGCCCCATATGATAAAGGGAATTATCTTGAAAATAGAAATAAAAAACATGTTTACCTTCTTGAAACACCGGATATGTATTAGCAAAGGTAGGATTTGCTTCATACAGAGCACCCCAAGTGGCAGTCTCATGTCTGCACAGGTCAAGAACTATTGTGAGTACAGTAATTGGTGGGCAGCTCAGACAATCTATAGTTGTATTTAAGCTCCCCTTTTTGTGTTTAATTATAAGATGGAATTGTTGTAGATATGTGGCCCACTTTTTATGTCTCTTATTGCATAGTTTGCTCTACATCTAGATAAATTCCAATGGTCTGTGGTCAGTGTGGATGACTGTCTCTTTCCCCAAGATGTAGTGTTTCCATTATTTGTAGGCTTGCACAATGGTATAGAGCTCCTTGTCATATGTCAGGTATTTCCTGATTGTATCAGTGAACTTTCACTATGATATACAATAAGATAGCCATGTTGCATGATGATAGCTTTCGTGGCATATTTAGATGCATCTATCATCAAATTGAAAGGTTGATGCATAAATGTCAAGGCAAGAATAGGGGTTGAGCAAAGTCTGTTCTTCAAATTCTCAAATTCCCTTTATTGTATTTTTCCCCATTGAAATGTAGCTTTAGCTCCTCCTTTAGTCACTTGAGTTAGTGGCCAAGCAACATGTGAGAATCGAAGAACAAACCTCTGATATAAATTTGTAAGATCCAAGAAGTTGTGAAGTTTCGTGAGGGTCCTTGGTGTAGGCCAATTCTTGAATAACCCAAATCTTCTCTAGATCGACATGGACCCCTTCCTCATTCAAATTTACCCTAGGTACTAAAATTTTTCATCCTAAATGTGAATTTGTCAAGATTTACATACAACTTATGCTCCTGAAGAGTTTGAAGCACCTTGCGAACATGTTGCAGATGTTCCTCCCATGTTTTATTGTAGATTAGTATGTCACCTAGGTAGATAAACATGAATGAGTTACTGAAGGGTCATAGGATGTCATCCATCATCCTCATGAAGGTTACAAGTGCATTAGTTAAGACAAAATGCATAACCAACCATTCAAAGAGCCCCACCTTAGATTTGAATACAGTCTTCCAAACATCAGTGGGATTGATGGGAATTTGGTGATAGCCAAATTTGAGATCAATTTTGGTGAAGAAATTCACACCTTGGAGTTGGTCTAGTAGGTCATCAATCCTAAGGAGGGGGTAGTGATTCTTCACAGTGATTTTATTTAGGGCTCGATAGTCAATACAAAGCCTCCATGTTCCATCTTTCTTTGGTGCCAAGATAATCAAGCTGCCATAGGGTGAAGAGCTTGGCTTGATGTGATCCTTTTGGATCAATTCCTGAATCTATCATTTTATCTCATCATTATCTAAAAATAATCTATGATACATAAGATTGTTAGGAAAAGGTGATCTTGGGATCAAATCGATATAATGTTTTACTTGGTAATGCAATGGAATTCCCATGGGTGACTTGAATAAGTTATCATATTCTCCTGTGAATTTATCCCATCTACTTTTATTATTGTGTTGATTGTGTAGTCAAGACTGTAACATCAACCTTCTTAGATTTCTATGGTTTGACCACCATGAGAATGAATTACTTTCTCTTCTCCACCAATCTCTTACATTACTTGGCACTAATTAGGGAGACAAATATGGGAGGTGGTACCTTTGGTACCCTATAACACTACATTCTAAGAGTGAGGGTGATTCATTGGGTTTGTGATTCATATATTTCATGTCGATCATATGTGAATGACTGACCAATGAGTACATCACAAACATCTAGATTGACCACATCACACAAGACTTCATCTTGGAAAGGTTTTATTGCA
Organism: Torreya grandis; assembly: GCA_037957365.1. NCBI lineage: Eukaryota > Viridiplantae > Streptophyta > Pinopsida > Cupressales > Taxaceae > Torreya > Torreya grandis. The sequence continues at coordinate 4,516,678 of JARHVA010000734.1, read as the reverse complement.
TATGAAAGAAGACACTAATGGGTGACATTGAGGTCTCTCCCTAGGCTCAACCATTTAACACTATATGGCTTTGGGTGAGGCTTCATGAATAGATTTAGACTTTTCACAACTTTAGCAAAGATTAAATTCTTTTGACTCCCACTATCAAGAATGAAATGTAGAGGCTTACCTTTTACCCATAATTTAGAGTGAAACAATCTTTCCTTGTTATCTGGCCTTTCCTCACAGGTATGTGATGAAGCAATGATGGTATTAGGCTTAGTGTCTACAATCTCTTCTTTGTCCTCTTTGACTATAGGTTGTGTATGAGATAGAGTAGTAGATGTCGAGTATTGTGATTCATAAAGCATTGACTTGATGGCTCAACATTCTTCTTTGGAGTGAGTTCTAATTTTATGGTAATCACACCATTTTTTAGTCTTCCCCTTTTGGGGTTTCTAATCTTGAAACTCATTTTGCTTCCAATTTTTGCCTCATGTTTGACCTTTGTTGTCACTTTTCCATTTCAAATGCTGACTCTTTGCATTCTTTCTTCCATGCTTCTACTCAATCTTTACTGTGAACTTGTATGCCTCATCGAGGGTTTCCAAATTAAAGAGTTCCATTTCCCCTCATATGTACCATTGTAGTTCACCATGATATTTGAGAGTATTATGTTTTTGAATTTCTTGGATGCCCAATCTTGAAGATAGAGAATGAAAAATGTTAGTGTAATCTTGAATAGATTGGTCCTTACCTTAGTGAAGTTATTGCCACTGTATGTACAGATCATCATATGCTCCAATGGGATAGTATTCTTCCTTTACCAATTCCACAAAATCATCCCAGGTAGGTTCCACCTCAAGGCCAATGTCATCTATATTTAACCTCTTGTTGTACACTTCCCACCAATTTTTCATAGGCAATGATGCTTTCAAAAGAGCAAAAGTGATCTTTTCTCCATTGATGAATTTATTTATAGAGAAGTAGGAAGATAATTGATCCAACCAATTTTCTACTGCATCAGTATTGATTTTGCCTTCAAATGTAGGGATATAAAAATTCACCTAAACCTTGAAGGGTGTTGGGGCACTGAAAGGGCATTCCATGAATGAGGAGCCAGGAAGTGTAGATGATGAGCCATAATTTCCCATTAGTAGTTATTGGAGAATTTGGGCAAATTATTGCAGCATCTATGTTTATTTCCATTAGAGGGATTCATTAACCATTTACTTGAAGGGATCATATGTCTCGATGTCATCTGCCATTTGAAGTCATTTAGAGTGAATAGGTGGATAGTTTGGAAGCTCTGTTATTTTCCACCAAAGCTTCTTATAGCCTGACCTCATCCTCGAGATCATACACTCTCAAGACAAACCGCTCTAATACCATTGATAAAAAAATCAAAAGTTTTGGCTGAAAGATGTTTCAAGAACATGAAAATAACATAGTAATAATGAATTCTCTGAGAAGAGATGTTTTATTACTCAAGATTGCAATACAACTATATGCTTATCTCTGGGAAGAGATGTCTAATTTCCATTTCAGGTTACATATTAATTTATACACATTTTTAAAGTAGGAGGAGGATGTGGAATATCACCAATATTGAGGGAGATTAAGTGGTTTGACTTTCATGATTTAAAACAATACATAATTTGAGGAATTACTATTTTAAAAAACTTACTATTTTTAGACT